>OV656782.1:30000-295819 GCA_927399505.1 Luperina testacea
TGTAAATATCTTGGTCCACCTTAATTTTAATATTAGTTAATAAAAATTTTTTTATTTTTTTTTTAAATATTCTGTCATCAACCGGGACTCGAACCTGCCCGCCACCCGCCACTTTCTAGTACCATATTCTTTCTTTCGCTCGTTTGCCATATTATTATTATTCTTTAACCCAGGCCTAACATTTTGTACCCCCTCCATACGTTACCCCAAAAAGTAGCTTCCCCCCCCATTATCTCAGAAACGGCTGGGAATTTCCAAATTTTGACAAAATTTTCCCCCCCCCTATAACCCCCCTCTCATCCTGAACATACACTCGTATAAGACCCCTAGACCCCCCTTTTGACCCCCCCCATAATTATCGACCCCAAAAAATTTACCTAGCACATTTAATTAATCATACACCACATCCTCATACAGCACTTGCAATTACGACAAAATCGCGCGCGATTATATCGAGTGTTGCGCCTTATTACTTCTTCCCCCCCCTCCCCCCGCCTCTAACGATACCCCGTAACACCTTGGGATTCCTGGGATCCTCAGAACTTTCTTTGATCTCCCTACTGGCGGCCCCCTGTAACATCCCTAAATACTTTAAATATCTATTTAAACCCCCCCTTTACCATTCACGTTACCTCACCCCCCCGAGCCATAACTTCGGAGCCAAAAGTCAGAGACCCACCGAGTTTGGGGTCTCCGAAATCAAGAGGAAAAGACCTCTCTTCTGGCTCCGGAGAAATCCCCGGAAAACGATTCCTCTTTTATTTATTCTATTTATTTAACATAATAATATATATATTTACTCCTTTGACGCTGTAGTGTGACTTGCGGGTGTGGTGCGAGCAGTCCCGGTATAGTGTAGTATAGAATATATATAGTGTTAGTAGATTATAAAACAAAAGACTTTTATAGTAAGTCTGCCATAGCTTTTAGGACTCGTGCGGTTTCAATTTTGAAACTTGCACATTATTTTACTTTACATTCCTTCTTTATTGTTATTGTTTGCTTACACTTTTTATTTTTTTTTTTTTTTTTTATTTATTATATATTAGACTTACTCCACAAAGAGTAAAAAACCTGTTTGACTGTCTTTCTTTGACAAATCTAAGTTTAAGTGACTAAATTAGTACCGACGCCATTTACACGTCCTACTAAAAAGCGACTTACCCGTACATCATGCTCGGACGGACACCGGTGAACAAAAATAAGACCTCAACCTCCCCCAAGAAAACCGAGGAATCAGTGGAAAAAGTGGGTCCTTCGATGGAAACCCAAGACAGAACTTTTGTGGTCCGACAAAGCATTGGCGAGATAGAGGCCAGGACAAAGACCTTACCAAAAAAGGTGGCGGCGCCGGTGGCGGGCCCCTCCAGGGCAAAAATCCAAACACCATCATCGGACGCCTTGGAAAGTCCGCCCCCGAAACCTATCTACCCCACCAGACTTGCCGAGGGAAGGGCATGCCTGAGTAAGGCAAAGCTCCAACTCGGCAACTCAAGAAATACGAAGAACGAAATAAAAGAAGGGGTCATTGCGGCCGTCGAAAGACTCTATCAGTTGCTGAAAGAGTCAGAAACTGGAAAGGGAAAAGAAACAATTCAGAACCAGGGGCCGGGGGGGAGGGAAGTGGAGGAACCTTTACACCCTCCACTCTCCTCTCACCCAGCAAATTGCCATGTGGAAAACGAATTGTTAAAGAAGATGGACGAGCACCTCAAACTCATCACAGCAAACACCGAAAAGATGGAGGGTCTCAGAGACACAATACTGTCCCATCAGAAAGTCCTGGAGGGGGCCACCTATGCAAGCGTGGTGGCTGGTAGTAGTAAGGGAAGACTCCCGGAGCAAGCCACCCTGCACTCTGTGGTGGTCACCTCCAAGGACGAAACAGAGACCGGGGAAGAGGTGCTCCACAAAATTCGGAATGCGGTGAACGCCAAGGAAGGGGGAGTGACCATTGACAAAATTAGAAAGGCCAGAGACAGAAAGGTCATCGTGGGTTGCCGCAGCGAGGAAGAGAGGCGGGTGTTGAAGGAGAGAATCCAGAATGCGGGTAATCACCTTAACGTCGACGATATTAGGAACAAGGACCCACTCTTAATTCTCAAAGACGTCCTGACGTACAACAGCGACGACGATATCCTTCTTGCTTTGAGAAATCAGAATGAGAGGATATTCAGAGACCTTGAAAAACAGGACAATAGAGTGGAGATCCGATTTAAGAAGAGAACAAGAAACCCTCTCATGAACCATGTCGTCGTAAGGGTATCCCCCAAAATATGGACCAGGATTATGGACGCAGAGACCGTGCAGATCGATCTGCAGCGTATCCGAGTCGCGGACCAATCTCCTCTTGTCCAGTGTTCCCTTTGCCTGGGGTACGGCCATGGCAGGCGTTTCTGTAAAGAAACGGTCGAGAAATGTAGCCATTGCGCCGGTCCCCACAAAAAGTCGGACTGTCCTTACTGGCTCGAGGGTGCAGTGCCAACATGCTGCAATTGCACGCATGCAAAATTGGCAAATACCGAGCACAACGCGTTCAGTCAGGACTGCCCGATAAGGAGGAAGTGGGACGCCCTGGCGAGGGCCACAACGGCGTATTGCTAAGGTGGTCACAGGCAGAGGTGCGCTCGGTGACGGCACTCCCGCCAGCGAAGCTTCACATCTAATAGTACAAGCTAACCTGCAGAGGAAGCAGCTCGCCACCAATGAACTAATGATAGAAGCGGATCGCAGGAAAGCAGTCATAGCTCTGCTCCAGGAACCCTACGTGGGGGGCTCAAATAGTATGAAGAACTACAGAGGAGTGAGGATCTTCCAGAACACCAGCCCAGGGGAAGGAAAAGTCAAAGCGGCCATTGCAGTGTTTAATCACGACTTTGACATCATTCAGTACCCGATTCTCACCACAAATAACATCGTTGTGGTGAGAATCCGAACGTTGGCCTGGGAGATCACCGTGGTATCGTACTACTTTGAGCCCGATCAACCCATAGAACCGTACCTGGAGCAAATCAAGAAGATCCGAGAAAAGCTGGGACCGCAGAGGTTAATCATTGGTGGTGATGCCAACGCCAAAAGTAGCTGGTGGGGGAGCGACAAAACTGATCTGAGGGGTGAAGTCTTCTCTGGTACACTAGAGGAGATGTCCTTGCAGGTGCTGAATGACGGAGACAAACCGACTTTTGACACGATCAGAGGGGAACGAAGACTGACTAGTCATGTTGACGTCACGGCCTGCTCAGAGGATATGCTCGACCTGGTGGACGACTGGAGAGTCGTCGAAGACCTGACGAGTTCGGACCACAACGGTATGGTATTCAAAATAAAATTACAAAAATCCAAAGGAATCAAAATAAACAGGACGACTAGGATTTACAGCACAAAAAGGGTTAACTGGGACCGATTTCATGAGAAACTGACCCAGCTAATGAATGATAACAACATAAACAAAATAGAAATAGACCAAACCCAAACACATAAAGAAATAGACGAATTTACAGAAAAATATATACAGCAGATTACTAAAACATGTGACGAGATATTAATAAAAAAGAAAACAAATGAAACACTTACCATACCGTGGTGGTCCGAAGAGCTCGAGGAGATGAAGAGAAAAGTCGCTACTAGGAAGCGCAGGATCCGATGCGCAGCGCCAATCCGGAGGTCGAAAGTCGTCAGCGAGTACCTGAAACAAAAAGAGGTATACGAGTTAGCAGCGATAAGGGCACAAGTGGATAGCTGGAAGAACTTCTGTGGTAAACAGGACAGGGAAAGCCTATGGGACAGTATATACCGCGTCATAAAAAATACTGCCAAACGCCACGAAGACGTTCCACTGGTGAAGGATGGCCATCAGCTGGACCAAAAGGAGTCAACCAGCACTTTGGCGCATACATTTTTCCCGGAGGACCTTGAATGTTATGATAGCCCAGACCACCGGCAGACCAGAGTCCTTGCAGCAAACGCAAATAACTGGGTGCATGGTGAGATACATGACCCAGCATTTACGGTTGAAGAACTCCGGGCCGCGACGGAGAGTTTTAATCCAAAAAAGGCTCCGGGAATAGATGGACTTACCGCAGACATTTGCAGCCAGGTTGTCTCCAAAAATATGGAACTTAACCTGGCGCTCATGAACAAGTGCCAGGAACTCGGCCACCTCCCAACTCCTTGGAAAGAGGCAACGGTGGTGGTTCTGCGAAAGCCTGGCAAGGACGATTACACAAACCCAAAGTCCTACAGGCCCATTGGCCTGTTACCGGTCATGGGGAAGATTCTAGAGAAAATGATAGTCGGGAGATTAAAATGGCACCTGCTCCCGAGATTAAGCCCTCGACAATACGGCTTCATACCCCAGAGAAGCACCGAGGACTCCCTCTATGACATGATACAACATATAAACGGAAAAATCACTGATAAGAAACTGGTAACCGTAATATCATTGGACATAGAGGGAGCCTTCGATAGCGCCTGGTGGCCTGCAATCAGGATTAGACTTGCCGAAGAAGAGTGTCCGGTTAATCTCCGACGACTCATGGACAGCTACCTAAAGGACCGTAAGGTCCGAGTGAGGTACGCCGGAGAAGAGTACATAAAGGACACTCAAAAGGGATGTGTGCAGGGATCGATTAGTGGGCCGATTCTCTGGAATCTTCTCCTTGATCCACTCCTGAAGGGACTCGAGAGCCGGGGTGACTATTGCCAAGCTTTCGCGGATGACGTGGTGTTGGTGTTTGCAGCTGATACAGCGCTAGAGGTGGAGGGAAGGGCCAATGCCGCACTCGCATATGTTAAGGCGTGGGGTGACAGAAACAAATTGAAATTTGCGCCACACAAGACCCACGCAATGGTGCTCACCAAAAAGCTAAAATTTGATACCCCACGACTGAGCATGGGCGGGATCAGCATTGGTCTGTCTAGTGAGATGAAGATCCTGGGGCTCACCATTGACAATAAGCTGACGTTTAACAGCCACGTGGCAAACACATGTAAGAAGGTGTTAAACATTTATAAACAGCTTTCACGAGCCGCCAGGATCAGTTGGGGCCTCCACCCTGAAATAATCAGGATAATCTACATGGCCACGGTAGAGCCCATCGTTACCTATGCAGCCGGCGCCTGGGCTAAAGCAGCAAACAAGATCGGGATTATAAAGCAACTGAATGCAGTGCAGAGGGGCTTTGCGCAGAAGCTGTGTGGAGCGTATAGAACCGTCTCACTGAACTCGGCGCTGATGCTGGCTGGGTTACTGCCTCTCGATATCCGGATCCGGGAAGCGGCATCGTTGTATGAGGCTAAAAGGGGAGTACCCCAGCCAGCACTAGCAGACAGAGAGGTAGAGCGCAGACTGCCCTTCGCCGAAACCCAGCACCCGGCAAAACATATGCGCCTTGAGTTCGTAAGTCTGGTAGACCAGGAGAACTTGAACTCCCAAGTCCACCAAGCAGTCTCGATCTACACCGATGGCAGCAGGATTGAGGGTAAAGTCGGAGCAGCATTGTCTCTTTGGAGCAATGAAACCGAGACTAAAACCCTCAAACTTAAGCTGCCATCGTACTGCACTGTCTACCAGGCTGAACTCCTGGCCATATGTCACGCCACAAAAATCATTCTGCGACGAGGCGAGGCTAGTTTCGCTATTCTCAGTGACTCACGCTCCGCCCTGGAAACGGTCGTAAACCCTTATTCCCTCCACCCCCTGGCAGTCGAAACTAGAGCCAACATTCAAGATAGCAGACTCCAGAACAAGGAAATTTCCTTGTTCTGGATTAAAGCACATGCAGGACTGGAGGGGAATGAGCGCGCGGACCAACTGGCAAAGGAAGCTGCACTGCATTCCAGGAAAAAACCCGACTACGACAGTTGCCCAATTTCATTCGTCAAGAGACACATTCGACTGCGGTCTCTTGACGAATGGAATGTGCGCTACCAAGCGGGACAGACGGCGGCTGTCACTAGAATGTTCTTCCCAGACGCAGTGGAGGGCTTCAAAACGGTGAGGAAAATCAAGCCGGCTGGCTTGACGACTCAGGTGATGACGGGGCACGGTGGGTTCTCAGAATACTTGCACCGGTTCAAGTGTAAGGGGGACCCATCGTGCATTTGTGAGCCAGGGGTCGCCGAGTCTGTCCCACACCTCCTGTTTAGCTGTCCAGTCTACGCGAGGCTCAGATTTGAAACAGAACAGGTACTTGACTGTTGCATAAAATCCGAAAACATACATACTATAGTAGCAAACAAGCAATTACGACAAAAATTTATAGAATACTGTGTGCAAATAGTAAAGTCAGTAGTTAACAGAAATAGATAAATAAGTTATGTTTAATATATATTTGGTAAACTATGTATTATAAACATATGAAATAAGTTAGCAGAAAATAAAAATAAGTTAAGTGCAGAGTAAGTCATAGAATTAGGATAAAATTGTTAAATAAAGGTAATAAAATAAGTGTTAAATAAGTTATGTTGAATATATATTGTTTAATATATACAATAACATAAGATAAGTAAGTAGATAATAAGAAATCAGTAAAATAATTTTGTTTTGTAATCAATAAATGTAAAAAATGTAGTGATAAAGAAAACCGTTAGATAAAGAAAAGTAGTAATGTACCTAAAGTAAATTGTAAGGAATTTTTTTTTAAAATAAATAAATAAACCCCCTGAAAAAAAAGGTCTCTGATCATGTCAGAGGAAACACACGCAACGCCCTGTGATGACGGGTGAATATAAAAAAAAAAAAAAAAAAAAAAAACCTAACCTAACCTAACCTAACCTAACCTAACCTAACCTAACCTAACCTAACCTAACCTAACCTAACCTAACCTAACCTAACCTAACCTAACCTAACCTAACCTAACCTAACCTAACCTAACCTAACCTAACCTAACCTAACCTAACCTAACCTAACCTAACCTAACCTAACCTAACCTAACCTAACCTAACCTAACCTAACCTAACCTAACCTAACCTAACCTAACCTAACCTAACCTAACCTAACCTAACCTAACCTAACCTAACCTAACCTAACCTAACCTAACCTAACCTAACCTAACCTAACCTAACCTAACCTAACCTAACCTAACCTAACCGGTTGATATCTTCGCTTCCAGACACGCGATTTTGAAGCTGTTTTCAGCGTTTTTAGACAAAACTAGGCCTCTGCCTACGTTCGGACCATATTCCACGCATCTGCACGCGCGTCTGGACCTCATCCCTGCGAAATACTCAAAAAATACTTCAAATTCCACAATAAATCCTGATTTTCAATTGTTTTTCCAAATTCCTGTGTAAAAATAGCATCAGTTTATAGTTTAAATAGTACTTACCCTTCATCCCTGAATTCTGGTCCGCGTCCCGTGTCCCGGTCTCCAGGTTGTGGGGTGAAATTCCAAATTTCTTCCCTAAAATACAAAAATTAACTAATATTTCGGTCATAACTTGAATTTTTTCTTAGCCACCTACCCCTTTTTATAACGCCGATCGATAGCCCGCGCGAAGACGCGTCTCTGGACACCTCGCACGCGACGCTATCTCGAAAAAATTTTCCCCACCCACCCACCCTGTTCTATATAAGGAAGGTAGACTGGGTTTTTCGCCCAAAAATTTTTTATTCAGGATTTACTTTCACAGCATTTGTACAGCCCTTGGAACCGATTTTATAGGGTTTTGACGCCTAGTTTGTACAAAATTAAGTAGGGATACAAACATTTTTGACAATAAATTTATTTAATTTTATTTATTTTAATTAGCAGGACTAAGTCCCATTTAGGGACTAATTCTACTTGTAAAAACTTAACCTATACACTTTATTAAATTATTTACCGACTGCATCCCCCCTTTACAGGGATCAGTCCGTACGTGTCCCCCGACCAACAAATATATCCACACAATGTTAGGCCTCAGGACCCCGCTGAACAAGGCGAAGGCCGCGGAAGAGAGTGTGAATGTGGAGGGGGCATGCCCAATACAGGCAGGCCCTTCAGTGCGGCATAGTATTGGCGAGTGGGAGGCGGAGAAGCACAAATCGGGGCAGCCCCGCAAACCCCCAACATCACCAAAAGCGATACCCGCCTCCACTCCTCCAAATAAGACACTCGTGCCCACTCCACCCAAACAACCCAAGATCAAAGCCCTAGCCACCCAGCGGGTAAGATCAGACACCTACGAGCTGCCGGGAAGGGCCCTGGAGAGTCCACCTCGAGAAGTGCCACCTGTGAGGTACCTTAATAGAACCACAGAGGCAAAGGCGTGTCTCTCCAGCGCCAAGATTCAACTGGACAGCTCGAGGAATCTCAAAAAAGAGATCAAAGATGCCCTAACCAAAGCCGTAGACCGGCTATACCAGCTGGTCAAGGAGGGAGAAAATGAGAGAGCTAAAACACGGACAGAGGCAGTCGAGCCCGAGAAAGCCCCCAAGGACCTGACACCGGCTCCCAGCACACCGACAGAGCTCATGATGCAGCTTATGGAGAACCTCCAGCAACATAATAAGGCGCTGGAGGAATGCCAGCTGCAAACGCGAGCCCTGTCGGAGCAACTACAACAGGCACCTCGCTTTGTCGCAGGCCAGGGACCCTCGTTTGCGGAAATGGCCGCCGTCCCGAAGCAGCACATCCAAGCGCCTCTTCACTCGATGATCGTGTCATCAGTCGATGACAAGGATACGGGTGAAGAGGTGATTGAGAAGCTAAGGACGGCAGTAGATGCCAGGAACGAGGGCACCAGGGTGGAGAGGCTGCGGAAGGCGAGGGACCAGAAGGTGGTGGTCGGTTTCAGGACCAGGGAGGAACTGACTCGGGTTACAGAGAAAATAAAGAGGGCGGGAAACCTCGTGGTGGAGGAGGTTAAAAACAAAGACCCGCTCATCATCATCATGGACGTTCTCTCATTTCACTCAGATGTGGAGGTTATCGAGTCGCTACAGCGACAGAACACCCACCTGATCGGGGACCTCCCTGCAGATGATGTGAGGATGGGGGTCAAGTACCGTCGTAGGACGAGGAACCCCCATACGTCTCACATCATCATGCAGGTGTCCCCTTCGGTCTGGCAGAGGCTGACGCACGCGGGCCGAGTGCACATCGACCTGCAGCGGGTGCGAGTGCTGGACCAATCGCCACTGATTCAGTGTACCCGCTGCTTGCGATATGGTCACGGCCGTAAATTGTGCACGGAGCCCGCAGACCTCTGCACGCACTGTGGTGACCCCCATCTGAGGGTCGACTGCCCCTCACGGCTGGCGGAAAAGGCGCCGACATGCAAAAATTGCGTCTCCGCTAAGCTGAGCCACACGGAGCACAACGCCTTCGACAGCCAGTGCCCAACTCGTCTTAAGTGGGACGGATTGGCGCGGCTGTCGGTGGCGTATTGCTAAGGGCCAGCTGGCGGAAACAGGAAACGACTCATCCAGGGATTCCCGAATGCACTCGAGAGCCCGCAAGGATTACCAGGTAATCCAAGCGAATCTGCAAAGGAAGAACCTAGCAACCCAAGAACTCATGATCGTGGCTAGTGAGCGGAGGGTTGCGTTCGCACTGCTCCAGGAGCCGTATGTGGGTGGGGTTAGAAGGATGCGAGACTACCGGGGAGCGAGAGTCTACCAGTGCGCTGAACAAGGAGATGGAACTGTGAAGGCGGCAATAGCCGTCTTCGATCACGACCTTGGCGTGACACAGTGTCCGAAACTCACCACCAACAACATCGTGGTGGTGAGGATCCATACCAGCGCCTGGGAAATCGCAGTGGTCTCGTTTTACTTCGAACCAGACCAGCCCATACGGCCATACCTGGAGCAACTTTTGCAGATTCGCGAGGAAATACGCCCCACTAGGATGATCATTGGCGGCGACGCCAACGCAAAAAGCACCTGGTGGGGTAGCCTGGTGACTGACACAAAGGGGGAGGAAATGTCGGGAACCCTGGAAGACATGTGCTTGCAGGTGCTCAACGTCGGCAACACTCCGACCTTCGACACCGTCAGAGGTAACACCTTGTACAGCAGCTTCGTCGATGTAACAGCCTGCTCAACGGAGCTGCTGGACTTGGTGGAGGACTGGCGGGTCGAAGTAGGCCTCACGAGCTCGGACCACAACGGTATAGTATTTAAAATAAATCTTCAAAAATCGAAAGGAATTAGCGTTAACAGGACCACAAGACTCTACAATACAAAGAAAGCAAATTGGAGCCAATTTCGTTCGAAATTGGCCCAATTAAAAGCTGAAGCAAACATAAATACAATAGAAATTAGCAAAATTAAAACCAAAACAGAAATAGAACATTACACAAATATATACATATCCAAAATTATAGAATCTTGTGAAGAGACATTAGACAAAATCAAAACCAACACACGACTTACTATACCGTGGTGGTCCAAAGAGCTCGCTGAGCTAAGGTCGGAGGTGAACACGCTGAGACGCCGCATTCGATGCGCTGCACCGGTCCGAAGGCAAAAAGTCGTCGATGAGTACCTGCAAGTAAAAGAAAAATATGAGTCACTGGCAAAAAAGGCGCAGACAGAAGGCTGGAAGGGCTTCTGTGAAAAGCAGGACAGGGAAGGAATGTGGGAGGGGATCTACAGGGTCATAGGACGGACCGCCAAAAGACAGGAGGACTTGCCGTTGGTGAAGGACGGAGTGCCACTGAGTGCGCAGGAATCGGCTCACCTGCTGGCCGAGACTTTCTACCCGGAAGACCTAGAGGAGGGTGAAAATGCTGATCACCGCCGGACACGTGAAGCGGCCTGTCGTGTAAACGACTGGGCGCATGATGAACAACATGACCCACCGTTTACACTTCAGGAGCTGAAAACCGCGGTGGAAAGTTTTAACCCGAAGAAGGCACCCGGGGCAGACGGTCTCACAGCCGATATCTGCGCCCAAGCTGTTTCCCGGAACCCGGGGACGTTCCTTGCACTGGCCAACAAGTGCCTGGAGCAGGGACATTTCCCTGCGGCCTGGAAAGTAGCCACGGTGGTAGTCCTCCGTAAGCCCGGCAAGGAATCCTACACCGCCCCTAAATCGTACAGGCCGATCGGCCTCCTACCAGTCCTAGGCAAAATCCTGGAAAAACTGTTGGTTGCAAGGCTGAAGTGGCATCTAACCCCGCGGCTCAGTACTCGCCAGTTTGGTTTCATGCCACAGAGGAGCACCGAGGACTCCCTCTACACCATGATACAACATATCAAAGGGAAGCTGAGTGAAAAGAAGCTGATCACTGTTGTATCATTGGACATAGAGGGAGCCTTCGATAGCGCATGGTGGCCGGTCATCAGGACCAGACTGGCTGAGGAAAAGTGCCCGGTCAACCTTAGGAGGCTGCTGGACAGCTACTTGACTGGTAGGAGTGTCAGAGTCCGATACGCTGGTGCCGAATGTCGGAAAAATACGAGTAAGGGGTGTGTGCAGGGGTCCATTGGCGGTCCGATCCTGTGGAACTTGATCCTCGACCCCCTGCTAAAGGGGCTGGATGAGCGAGGCGTCCACTGCCAGGCGTTCGCCGATGACGTGGTGATGATCTTCGACGGTGAGACAGCATTGGAAGTCCAGAGGGAGGCCAATGCCGCCCTCGAGTATGTTCGGGTGTGGGGTATCCGAAATAAGCTGAAGTTTGCACCTCATAAAACTTGTGCAATGGTGATCACCAAGAAGCTTAAGTACGATATCCCACTCCTGAGCATGGGCGGGGTAGACATTGGCATGTCTAAGGAAATAAAAATACTAGGGCTCACCGTCGACCACCAGCTCACTTTCAACTCCCATGTCGCAAACGTTTGCAGAAAAGCTGTGAACATCTACAAGCAGCTGGCACGTGCGGCAAAAGTGAGCTGGGGCCTTCACACGGAGATCATCCACACGATATACACGGCAGCAGTGGAGCCGGTAATCTTGTACGCGGCAAGCGCCTGGGCGCCGGCCGCGAAAAAGATCGGAGTGCAGAAAAGCCTCAACACGGTCCAACGAGGTTTCGCGCAGAAGCTCTGTAAATCCTACCGCACCGTTTCGCTGAACGCGTCCCTGGTGCTGGCTGGGATACTCCCACTCGACCTCCGAATACAGGAAGCAGCCGCTCTGTATGAGGCGAAGAGGGGGGTGCCACAGCCGGCACTTGCGGGCAGGGAGGTAGAGCGGGTGGTGGCATTTACAGAGACTCCGCACCCGGCGAAGCATATGGCCATGGAGTTCGTGTGCCTGGAAGACCGGACGCTTGTGGACACCCACAATTCCCAAGCAGTCAGGGTTTTCACGGACGGCAGCAAGATTGCGGGCAAGGTCGGAGCAGCGCTGTCACTTTGGGACAGCGATGCCGAGATCAAGTCCGTAAAGCTTAGCCTGCCGCCGTACTGCACGGTCTACCAGGCGGAACTTCTGGCCATATGCGTAGCCACGCGCGAAATCCTCAAGCGCAAAGAGGGAACCTTCGGTATCTATAGTGACTCAAAGGCCGCACTACAGACAGTCACAAACCAGGGTTCCCTCCACGCACTGGCCGTGGAGGCGAGAGCCAACGTTGCCGCGGCTTTATCCCAGAGCAAAGATATATCCTTGTTCTGGGTAAAAGCACACGCAGGGCTCGAAGGCAACGAGCGCGCGGACCACCTCGCCAAAGAAGCTGCACTCCGGTCCAGGAAGAGGCCGGACTATGACCGCTGCCCGGTTTCATTCGTCAAGCGACAGATCCGTGCGGGGTCGCTTGACGAATGGAACAGGAGATACAAGAACGGCGAAACAGCCTCTGTAACTAAAATGTTTTTTCCGGATGCAATCGACGCTTTCAGAATAGTTAAGAAGATAAAACCAACTGGCATACTAACACAGATCTTCACGGGGCACGGTGGGTTCTCCGAATACCTGCACCGTTTCAAGTGTAAGGAGAACCCATCGTGCATCTGTGAACCGGATGCAGAAGAATCGGTCGCCCACATCCTCACCGAATGCCCGGTCTTCGGCGAAGATAGACGAAACACGGAGTGCAAAATTGAGACCAAAATAAACATAATAAACATTAACAAAATTATTGGTGACAACAAGACTCGAGAAATATTCTTAGAATTCTGTACAAAAATTGTAAAGAGAGTAGTCGACAGAAACAAAAACGCTTGAAATAAAAAACCATGCTTTATCTTATATAAATAATTCCTCAGGAAGGATATAAGATTAAAGCATGGGGCATAATATCATTAATTAAAGTTTAACATAATATATCGTTTATTTATTTAATTATTTATTATACTGGAAATTACTAATTAAAAACAGAATTTTATATGTAGGTAGAAATTTATTTCAAAAATATAGCATCAAAAATTTAATAAAACCGGAAAAATTAAAATCATTCAAGTCCCAATAAGGTCTCTGACTATGTCAGGGGGTCACGAGAAAGGCAGGAGTGTGGTTTTAGCCGGTAAGAGTCCGGCACTACCCAGACTGCCTCACGAGTGAGACAGTCTGGGTGTCCATGAGGATTTCCCACTCCTGCCAAAACAAAAAAAAAAAAAAAAAAAAAAAAAAAAACCTAACCTAACCTAACCTAACCTAACCTAACCTAACCTAACCTAACCTAACCTAACCTAACCTAACCTAACCTAACCTAACCTAACCTAACCTAACCTAACCTAACCTAACCTAACCTAACCTAACCTAACCTAACCTAACCTAACCTAACCTAACCTAACCTAACCTAACCTAACCTAACCTAACCTAACCTAACCTAACCTAACCTAACCTAACCTAACCTAACCTAACCTAACCTAACCTAACCTAACCTAACCTAACCTAACCTAACCTAACCTAACCTAACCTAACCTAACCTAACCTAACCTAACCTAACCTAACCTAACCTAACCTAACCTAACCTAACCTAACCTAACCTAACCTAACCTAACCTAACCTAACCTAACCTAACCTAACCTAACCTAACCTAACCTAACCTAACCTAACCTAACCTAACCTAACCTAACCTAACCTAACCTAACCTAACCTAACCTAACCTAACCTAACCTAACCTAACCTAACCTAACCTAACCTAACCTAACCTAACCTAACCTAACCTAACCTAACCTAACCTAACCTAACCTAACCTAACCTAACCTAACCTAACCTAACCTAACCTAACCTAACCTAACCTAACCTAACCTAACCTAACCTAACCTAACCTAACCTAACCTAACCTAACCTAACCTAACCTAACCTAACCTAACCTAACCTAACCTAACCTAACCAATGCCTAGAGCTGGGCTACTTCCCGAGGATCTGGAAGGAAGCGACAGTAGTCATCCTAAGGAAACCCGGGAAGGAGAGCTATACAACTCCTAAATCATATAGGCCAATAGGACTGTTGCCAGTGATGGGAAAAGTTCTGGAAAAAATGCTTATAGGAAGGGTGAAATGGCACATCATACCCGGACTCAGCACACGCCAGTATGGGTTTATGCCACAGAAAAGCACCGAAGACTCCCTCTATGACCTGCTAGAACTCATACGCAAAAAATTAAAAGACAAGAAATTGATCGTTATGATATCGCTGGACATAGAGGGAGCCTTTGACAGTGCATGGTGGCCGGCCATAAGAACAAGGCTGGCGGAAACTAAATGCCCGGTGAACATTAGAAGAGTGATGGACAGTTACCTGGAACACCGGAAGGTCAGGGTGAGATATGCGGGGCAGGAGGTTACCAGGGCAACAAACAAAGGCTGTGTGCAAGGATCGATAGGGGGCCCGATTCTTTGGAACCTACTACTCGACCCCCTACTCAAAGGCCTGGTACAAAGGGGAGACTACTGCCAAGCCTTCGCTGATGACGTAGTTTTAATGTTCGATGGGGACTCAGCGAGGGAAGTCCAGCGACGTGCCAATGACGCTCTCGAGTATGTTCATCAGTGGGGAGTCAAAAATAAGTTAAGATTCGCACCGCAAAAGACGAATGCGATGGTCATCACGCGGAAACTTAAATATGACACCCCACTGCTGAGCATGGGCGGGGTCGATGTTGGTATGTCGCGGGAAATCAAACTCCTGGGGCTGGTCATCGATGACAAGCTAACGTTTAATGCCCATGCATCTAATGTATGCAAAAAGGCATTAAACCTATACAAGCAGTTGTCGAGGGCAGCCAGGATTAGCTGGGGACTCAATCCGGATGTAATACGCTCCATCTACACGGCAGTAGTCGAACCAACAATCTTGTACGCGGCAAGTGCGTGGGCACCAGCAGCCGAAAAGCTGATGGTGCGCAAACAGTTAAACGCGGTCCAAAGAGGGTTTGCACAGAAACTGTGCAAATCCTATCGTACGGTTTCCTTGAACTCGGCACTGGTGCTGGCTGGGATACTACCCCTTGACCTCCGAATACAAGAGGCAGCGGCCCTGTACGAGGCAAGGAGGGGGGTACCTCGGCCAGCACTAGGAGATAAGGAGGTCGAGCGACGAACCGCGTTTGACAGAATTCCCCACCCAGCCAAACATATAAGCCTTCAGTTCATATGCCTGGCAGACCAGGAGCAACACAACAACCACTGTACTCAAGCAGTGCGGATATATACGGACGGCAGCAAGATCGAGGGCAAGGTTGGGGCATCATTGTCTCATTGGAGCAATGATGCCGAAACCAAAACCCAAAAACTTAAGCTGTCGCCCCACTGTACCGTCTTCCAGGCTGAACTGCTGGCTATATGCAAGGCCACAAGGGAAATTTTGCGTAGTCCAAAACAAAGTTTCGGCATTTATAGTGACTCCAAGTCGTCACTGGAAGCGGTCACCAACCACCACTCTCTCCACCCCCTCGCAGTCGAAATTCGCGAAAACCTGCGACTGTGTAGGGATCGATCCAAAAAAGTTGAACTCTTCTGGGTCAAAGCTCATGCAGGACTAGAGGGCAATGAGAGAGCAGACCAGCTGGCTAAGGACGCCGCCCTTAAGACAAAAACAAGGCCAGATTATGACCAATGCCCGATTTCATTTGTCAAGCGGCAGATTCGTGCGGACACGCTTGACAAATGGAATCGGAGATACAGATCCGAAGAAACAGCCGGAGTGACAAAAATGTTTTTCCCGGATGCCATCCAAGCATTTAGTATAGTTAAGGTACTGAAACCGACGGGAGTACTGACCCAAGTATTGACAGGGCACGGTGGGTTCTCCGAATACCTAAACAGGTTTAAGTGCAAGGAGAGCTCATCGTGCATATGTGACTGTGACCAACAGGAAACTGTAGTACATATACTGACTGACTGCTCTGCTTACTGTCGGGAGAGGTATGAGATTGAGCAAGAATTAGGAATGGAGGTAACGATGGCAAATTTGAGTGCACTAATTGCTAACAAAGATACCAGGGGCAAGTTTGTTGGTTTTTGCATAAAAGTAGCTAGAAAAACTATTACTAGGAATAAGTAAACGAATTTATGCTCAGGATTCATATTTGTAATATAATATATAACAGTAGCATAATCACAAAAGTCGTTGAAAATGTCTGAAATTGTATAAAGTGGCTAGAATGAACCAGTAAACATGTATATCTGGACTAAAATGCGCATCAAATTTGCTGAAATGGTATTATTATATTATATTATAGATATAAGGTTAAAGTAAATATAAAAGTTTGTTAATTATAAGGATATTGGATATAAGGATATTGAAATGTAAAAGACTCAAAGATAAATAGGAAATGCTATTAATAACAATAAGACTATATGTTAGAAAACTAAGGAAAGTAAGAAATTTTTTGTAAGTAAGGTCTCTGATCAAGTCAGAGGGACGCTGTAAGGCAGGAGTGTGGTTTTAGCCGGTAAGAGTCCGGCACTGCCCAGACTGGCTCCAATAGGAGGCAGTTTGGGCGTCCATGAGGATTTCCCACTCCTGCCAAAAAAAAAAAAAAAAAAAAAAAAAAAAAAAAAAAAAAACCTAACCTAACCTAACCTAACCTAACCTAACCTAACCTAACCTAACCTAACCTAACCTAACCTAACCTAACCTAACCTAACCTAACCTAACCTAACCTTTTTTTTTTTTTTTTTTTTTTTTTTTTTAACCGGGGTGGAAAATCCTCATGGATGTCCGCCGCCCTGGGGCGGGCGGCGGGGTCTGTCAGACTCTTACTGACTAAAAACCACCCCGGGTGTTCCATCTCACACCTACGCCGGGGGTCGCGGGAACGTACGATCCTTCCGCAACCCCCGGCTGGTGCCGGCCCGCCGCAGCGGGCCCCGTCTGGTCGGGGGGGGGAGTGAGGTGTTTGACTCCCCCCGCGACGTCTAAGAGGGGCGCGCGTGGAACACATCGCGCCGCCACCTCGGGTCCTGATGTGTGGGGGGCGACGGACGTCCCCGAGTCCGTCGCCCCTGGACCCGTTTAGGGGGGCCGGAAGAGGGCGTTGTCCGCCCTCCGCCGACGCCCGGTGCGCCTGCTGCGGGCAGGGTGAGTGGACGAGATCTCCCTCTCCCTTTCCGCAGCCTCCTTCTGCGAGACGACTGTTTCACAGAAGGAAACCACCGCGTCCCAGGACTCCTCGCTGTCGACCATGGACTCGACCACGGCCGGCAGCGAGAGGTCACTGCCTACTTCTGAGATGAGGGCACGGCGCGGCTCCTCCCAAGCGGCACACTCTGCCAGCGTATGCCACGCCGTGTCCTCCCGGCAGTCGACGCAGTGGTGACACCGGGCGTCCGGCTCCCTGTTTATGCGACACAGGTACTTCCCGAAGCAACCGTGCCCCGAGAGCACCTGCGTCACCCGAAACGACAGGGAGCCGTGCCTCCTCCCGAGCCAGCGCTCGAGCACTGGCCGGACCGCCTCGATGGTACCGAGGCCGGCGGTAGGGCGCGAAAGCCTGTCCCGCCATTCCGCCACCAGGACCTCGCGAAGCTGAGACCGACGCAGCTCCATATGGCGCTGCGTCAGCCCCTCGCCCCGCGCCCGCGCTTCCTCGCGCCACCGGTACAGTGACGCGAGTACTTTCGCCTCCAGGTCCCAGGGCGGGGATCCGGCCAGTACACAAGCCGCCTCGTAGGAGATCGTGCGATACCCCCGGACGACTCTGACGGCCATAGCTCTCTGCGGCTTTCGCAGGACTGCGATGCTACCGGCCGTCAGGTCAGTCGCCCAGATCGGGGCCCCATACAGGGCCATGGATCGCACGATCCCCACGTAGAGCCGCCTACAGGCGGCGCTCGGGCCCCCCAGATTGGGAAGCAGCGTTGACAGCGCCCCAGCAGCGCCCAACAACTTGGGCGCCAGCCGCCGGAAGTGGGGGCCGAAATCCCACCGGCTGTCGAGCACCAATCCCAGGTACTTCATGGTGGACTCGACAGCGATCCGAGCCCCCCCGACCACCATGTGTGATCCGGGCGGCGGCGCCCGCCGGGGGCCATGAAACACCATGGCCTCCGACTTGTTGAGGGCCACCTCCAGGCCCAGGCGACGTATGCGGCTCACAACCTGTGACACCGCAGCCGTCGCCAGCAACGCTGCCTCCCTGTGCGAGCTCCCCCGGGCAGTGACCAGCGTGTCGTCAGCATAACACGTAAGGTCCACGCCCGGTTGGAGCTCGCCCCTCAACACCCAGTCGTACCCGATGTTCCACAGGAGCGGGCCCAAGACCGAGCCCTGTGGAACACCGCACGACATGCGGTGCTGGTGTCCGCCATCACGTCCCACGTAGGTGACACACCTCTCCGACAGATAAGCCCCAACGACGTGGCGGAGGTAGGGAGGCACCCGATGGTACCGCAGTGCCTCCCGAATACAACTCCAGGGCAGGGTGTTGAAGGCGTTGGAGATGTCCAAGGACACCGCCAACATCACCCCGCCCCGGGCCACTGCTTCCTCCGCCAGGACTCTCACTCGCGACACAGCGTGAATGGTAGAGCGCCCGTGCCGAAAGCCGAACTGGCTGCCGTCCAGATCCGGCCCCTCTCCGCACAAGTGGCCGACGAGGCGGGCAGCGATTATCCGCTCGAACAGCTTACCCACCTCGTCTAGCAGCACTATGGGCCGGTACGCGGACGGCGAGTCCGCAGGGCGCCCCGCCTTCCTGAGCAGGACCAGACGACCAGATTTCCACAAAGTGGGAAACTGGCCCCGCTCAAGGCACGCTGTGTAGAGTCCTCTCAGTTGGGGCTCAAGCTCCTTCAGAGCGAGGGCTAACACGCAGCCGTGGATCCCGTCGGGCCCCGGAGCCACGTTTTTGGCCCGGAGCCTCATCACGGCTGCCCCCATCTCTGCCTGTGTCACCTCTGGGACGCTGATGGCGTGCTCTTCGGTGGACTCTGCGGCCGTGGGCAATGCCATCGGCGGCGGAGTGTGCTCCGCTCTCGCCGGGAAGAGGGCTGCGACCACCTCCTCCAGCAGCTCGGGTTGGAGACTCTCCGTAAGCGGGGGCGCCGCGGCTCGAAGTTTCCCTCGAACCGCGCGATAAGGGCGCCCCCACGGATCCCCGTCTAGAGTCTCCAACATCTCCTCCCTGGCTCGCGACTTCGCCTCGCCGATGGCCAGCCACAGAGTCCTCTTCGCCGCGCGGTACACCTCATACAGCGCGGCTTCTTCGTCAGGGACCCGAAGACGTCTCCTCCGGTATCGGGTGTACTGGCGCCTGACCGCCACGCACGCGACGCGCAGCTGCGCGATCTCGGCGGTCCACCAGTACACCTGGCGCCTTGCTGACTGTGCGTGGACCCGGGGCATGGACGCGTCGCTGATTTGCGTCATCGCCCCGCGGAACCACAGCGCCTCCTGCTCGACGTCAACGGGTCCGTTCGTCGCCGACTCCCGGAACCAGGCCTGGACAATAGCGGCCTCCTCGAGAAGCTCCCTGTCGATGCGCTTACGCGCCCAGCGCGGACCGTCCGCACGCGGGGCCGGTAAACCGCGGCCGCCTGCGGTCTGGGCGGAGACGTCGAAACGGATGTACCGATGATCCGACAACGTCTCCACCTCCGCGGCGACACGCCAGTCGCGGACACGGCTCGCGACAGCGGGGCTAGCGAACGAGACGTCCACTATTGAACCGCCCCGCTGCCGCACGCACGTGTACTCCGTGCCCCGATTTAGGACGGTCAAGCCAGTCGTGACCGCCCACTCCTCCAGCACCTCGCCCCTGGCATCCGTCACCGGAGACCCCCACGCCGCAGATTTGGCGTTGAGATCCCCCAGCAACAGCACCGGGCGAGGGTGGAGTCGGCCCACGACGGCACCCAACTCGACAAGGAACCTCTCGAAGTCGGCGAGACTCTTGTTGGGCGAAAAATACGCCCCAACCGTGCCAATGCCGTCCACGAGGGCGGCCACCCAGCCGTGACCTCGGGACGGGTTGGCAAGAGCCCCGCCAATGATGGCCACCAAACCGTCCAGGTCTCCCACCCAGTTATCCCTGGGGGGGACAAAGTACGGTTCGGCGACCACAGCCACGCGAATCGACCACTCTGCCATGCTCTGGAGCAAGAGATCCTGAGCTCTGGCACAGTGGTTGATGTTGCCCTGGAGGAAATGGTACAGCGCCATTAGGCACAGTCCATCCCCTCCGCACCATTCCTAGGCCGGGAGTCGGCCGAAGGGAGGCCAGGCTGAGGGGGGGGTAAAGAGCCCCCGGCAGCCTTGGCACCCCTTCTCTTCTCCTTTTGGGCAGGCCCGCCACAAGCCTTTCCGCCCGCTCTGTGCCCAGCGGGCCTCCCTGCAGCTGTACAGAGGCTGCAGTTTGGCGCCGCGGAGCACTGGGCCGCCTTGTGGCCGGCCTGACCGCAGCGATAGCACAGCTCGCTGCGGTCTACGCACGAGGTGCACCGTGCCCTGACATGCCCAATGTCAAGGCAACGGTAGCACCGCAAAGCCCTGGGTTGCAGCTGCCTCACCCTCGCCGCAACCCACCCCACCAGCAGACGCCCAGCGTCGGCGACTTTGTTCGCCGCCGCCACCGGGCACCGCACCCAAATCGCGCCGAGCCCGGAGGCGTCGACGCGAATCTCGCCCGTCCGCACGTCCCCGGGCGGACATCCACCGGCCTTGGCGACGGCCGCCGCGACCTCAGCCGGAGTCGTCGAGTCGTCCAGGCCGTCGACGCGCAGTTCAGCGGTCTTCATCGGCCTGGATACCCGAACGTCCTCCGGGTTGAGGACCTCCCGCAGCCTGGTGGCCAGGACGTCCGCCTTTTCGCCACTAGAGGCACCCGACACCTCCAGCAGTCGCGCCCCCGTAATCGCCGACCTCATTTTGAGGCCAGACGGTATCCCAAGGTCGGGGAACGCGACCTTGGCTTTGGCCTCCATAAGGACCGCCTTGTATGAGACGCCCCTTTCGACGGCTCCGGGCTGCAGCGTAATCACTACAGCCGCGGAGCGTGGGGCTCTGATCCTAGGCGGTCCCTTCTTAGATGCCGGTGCCGGTGCTCTAGCGGGTTCCGGTGGCGGCGGCGCCGTCTTCTTCTTCCTCTTGCGGCGGCCCTTCTTGACGACCGTCGTCCAGGTCTCCATGGTGGACCCGGGTCCGGTCGTCGAGGGTGCGGTCGCCGGGGGTGCGGTCGCCGAGGGTGCGGTCGCAGGAGGTGCGGTCGCTGGTGGTGCGGTCGGCGGGGGTGCAGACGTGCCCCCCACGGGCTTTCCGCGTCCTTCCGCGGGCTTTTGGGCCCCCTTGGGTTTGCCGGCTGTCGGGCCCAGCTTAGCGGGTTCCCCCTCCCTCTGCCCATCAGCAGCGAGCGGCGGCCGGAGATTCTTCGCCGGGAGGAGCCTCGACTCTAGGCCCTGCAGCCGGGCATTCATCATGCCCCCACACTGCAGCATGCAGATGCGAACGATCTTTTCGATCTCCGCATCCGCATGCTGCGCAGGGGTAGGGACCAACGACGGGGCCGGCGGTGGCGGGGCACTGACGGGAGCGAAATCGGTAGCCGCAGGACGCCTCTGCTGCCATTCCGCCCTCTGCGCGGCAAGCTCCCGCTTGAGGTCCTCGAGCTCAGATTTGAGACGGCCATTCTCCTCCCACAGCTTCGCCGTCTCCTCCGAGCTCGTGCGATCAAGGAGGACCCCAACTGCCTCCCTGATGCCATCAGCCGCCTCTTTCAGGGCGCGGGTGAATGTGCCCTTCAGGCTGCCAGACTTAGTGGCAACCTTCAGGACGACGTCCACGCCGTCCAAAACTTGGCGACTGAGCGCCACCGCCGACAGGCTTCCCCCGGCAGCCGCCTGAGCAGAGCGTCGCTCTCGGGCCAGTCGGGCCATTTCACCGACCTCGTCAGCCGCCACCACCTTCCGCTGAGCCCGCTTTGCGGCGTTCGCCTCCGCCTTATTGGACCCCAGCGAGATCAGCGAGGAGTCCTCGCTCAGGTCCACTATCGAGGGCCCCGGGTCACTCTCTGCGCCCTCCGCCGGACGCTCTGCGGGAGCCGGTGTTGCGGGCCGAGAGATCGGCACGAAGCGACCCGCTCGGTCACGGCTCGGCAAACGAGCGGAGGCTCCGCTCGCCCGACCCCGCCCTCTCTGTGACGTTGTCACCTTGGGGGCCGACAGATTCTCCTCACTGGAGGAGAGGCCCATCGACCCCGAGTCCCTGCTTAGTGGGCGCTTCCTCCGAGATGTGGAGGTGCACCCCTGCAAGTTTTGGTCCTTTTCAGGACATGAGCCTCCTCGGCTCTTGTTGCCGTCCACGACGGCAAGCGGTTCGCTTGCGTCGCACAGGCGCTCCAGGCTAACCCGGAGCGCCTTTTCTTGCGAGGCAAGCGCAGGTTGACGCAGGTCGGCAGTGGTCTGCCGGCCCACGGGACTAATGTTGCCCCCCCCAGATACGAAGGGGCTGCCTTCCGAGGAAGGGCGGGATTGTCCCTCCTTGGGTAGGAGGGTACCCGCCTGGGGAATTGTTTTGGCACCAGTCTTTTTCATTTTTTTTTTGTTCCTTTTTAAGGGTGAGGTCCCTTGTTCGCGCTAGCTTACCGGATGCCCTCCGGTCATACATCCCCTCGGCACGCTAGACCTTAGGATTGGGGTAATTTTTTATAGAGGTTGTCTTCCTCGCGGCCCGAGCCTCAGTGGCCCGGACCCCCGGTCCTGAACTCAGGATTACGGGGTGGCCGACGATTGGGCAGAACCAATCGCCGCCCCGGCGCGGGCGTCCCCACGCTGCCGCCGGATGCCGGACAGACGCAGCGCGGAAAATGGACACCCTCCACCACCCACGCCCTCGTGGGTACCGCGGCGCGAACCGCCCCTTCCCAGTCTACGCCCACTCGCATCCCTCTGTAAGCAGAGGAGGAGTGGACGTATGACCGTCCGTCTGTAGCCTGGTTCCCTTCACCGACAATCGAGGATGATCGGTGATTGGACCAGACGGTCATATTGGGATGCGACTCGGAAGCGGAGCTAAAAAGAGTGAGAGAAAGGATTGAGAGCCGAGGCGGAGGCCTAAGAGTGGAACCCATGAAGAACAAGAATCCACTCGTTGTCCTAAAGGACGTCTTTTTGGACAGCGGGGACGACGATGTGGTAAAGGCGCTCCACTCCCAAAATGAAAATATTTTTAGGGATTTAGAGGAAGAAGAAAAGGAAATAGATGTCAAATATAAAAAGAGGACAAGAAATCCTAAAACGGCGCACGTCGTTCTTCAGGTCAGACCCAAGGTGTGGCAAAGGATGACGGAGGCTGGGGCTCTTTACCTCGACCTTCAAAGGGTCAGGGTGGAGGACCAGTCGCCGCTCATCCAGTGTACGAAATGTTTAGCATTTGGACACGGCCGGAAATTTTGTGTTGAGAGTGTGGACAGGTGCAGCCACTGCGGAGGACCTCATCTCCGTGAGAAATGCGTTGAATTTGTTGCGGGTGATGAGCCGCGGTGCTGCAACTGCTCGCACTCAAAGCTTCAAAGGACTGACCACAACGCTTTCAGCCAGGAGTGTCCGGTCCGCAAAAAATGGGACTACCTGGCTCGGACGACGACTGCATACGCCTAAACTAATCCTTGCGGCACACGTAACACACACAACACACACAGACACACACGCAACACTCACAGGAACACACCAAGGCAGCAACACAAATTGGGAGTACATAACAAAAACAAATAGACACATGGAAACCAAAGAACACAAACAAACACAGATATACAAAATATATAGTAAATATATACGAATATATCAAACACACACGCCCCTAACGCCCCCTGTCAAAGTTGAGAATAAAATAAATCCCCAGATAAGAATTGGCAATAAATATGTATAACATATATCTATATATATATTATTGACGTAAATTTCAAGTACATAAATAAAAGTGACATTGCGAAGGAAAAATCACACAAGCCCTTAGGACTGATTAAACTGAGTAGTTTTTAAAAAATGTAGTCCAAATAGCTGTTAACTAAGTATGCATTGTATTAGAAAATGTAAAGATAAGATAAAAACATTGTGTTAAAAATTATATATAAGTAAAATAGTAAGATTAACTATGTGTTATATTTAAATATGAAGAACCAGTATATCATAAGTTTTATTTTGTTGTTAAAATAAATAAAAATTAGCATTAGAAATATAGTTAGCTAAGTAATACATTTAAGAAAACAAGCATGTCAATGTTAATAAAGAAAGTTGTATACCTAAATACCCTAAAAACCCTAAATAAAGATAAACAAAAGATAGAGTAGATAGAATAGCGGGAGTCCCACCCGGCTAAGAGTGTAAAGGAAGTATGAAAGAAAGATACAGTATGAAGAATGAAAGTGCGAGAGGAATAAATGCGAGAACTGGAATGAATGAGAAAACTAGATAGATAAGGTCCCGTTGTGCCCATGAACGGGGAAAAGCCAAAAAAAAAAAAAAAAAAAAAAAAAAAAAAAAAAAAAAAAAAAAAAAAAAAAAAACCTAACCTAACCTAACCTTTTTTTTTTTTTTTGTCGCTGAGAAATGACGTTACGCATCTCCGCTCGTCGGGGGACGACACGGAGTATGTGGGACTCCCTGCCATAGTGGCAGTATACCCACTAAAACTCAGCGGTGTTCCCTCGTCGCCTTGATGGAGGGGTCATGGGAATCCGGCTCAGCCTTTGCGTCCACAACCCCCCCGGCGCATGCCCGCCTAACTGGCGGGCCCCGCATGTCCCCCCGGCTGGGGGGCTACGGGAATGGCCGGGAACACCTGGCCATTCCCGTCCGGCACTGGTGGAAGCCTGTGCAATACAGGCGAGGGTGCCCCCGCACCCGTCGCCTGCTGGCTTCCACCTGGGAGGAGTCGGAGGTGACTGTCATACTGACGTCGTCTTCGACCCCTCCTCCGCCTTCGGAGCGGCGCCGCGAGAGGGTCGTCCTCCCGCGCGCGCTCCGCCGCCTCCTTCTGGGACATGACGTGTTCGCAGAAGGAGGCGACTGCCGCCCAGGACCCCTCGTCCCTCAGCATGGCGTTGACCAGGCCGGGGAGCGAGAGGTCCGTTCCGATCGCCGCGGTGAGACTGCGGCGCGGCTCGGACCACGACGGGCACACCTCAAGAGTGTGCTGCGCCGTGTCCTCCGCCGCGCCACAGCCGTGACACGACGGCGTCTCCTCCCGCCCGATACGGTGCAGGTACGATCCAAAGCAACCGTGCCCGGACAGCACCTGCACCAGACGGAAGGAGAGGAACCCGTGCGACCGGTCGAGCCAGTCTCGCAGGACCGGCCCAATCGCGTCTAGGGTTCGGCGGCCGAAGGCTGCGGCGGCGAGGTCCCGCGTCCAGTGGACGACTATGGCGTCCTTCGCCTCCCGCCGGACGGCCTCCCGCTCTTCGGGGGCGGGGCTTTCTCCTCTCGCCCTCCGCCCCGCCGTCCATTCATACACTCTGGCGAGCACCCACGCCTCGAGTTCCCAAGGCGGGGTGCCGGCCAGAGCGCATGCCGCCGAGAAGGCGACCGTGCGGTAGGCCCTCGCCACCCGCTGGGCTATGGCCCTTTGGGGGGCCCGCAATGCGGCGGCGTTCTCCCTCCTGTGGAGGGAGTCCTCCCAGATAGGGGCCCCGTAAAGGGCCATACTCCTCAAGATGCCGGCGTAGAGCTGCCGGCATCGCGCGCTGGGCCCCCCCAAGTTGGGGAGCAGCCACGAGAGGGCGCCCGCAGTCTTCAGCAGGCGCGTCGACAGCCCGCTAAAATGCGGGCCGAAGCGCCACCTGCTGTCGAGTACAAGGCCCAGATATTTCATCTGGGCCTTCACCTCGATTCGGACGCCCTCCACGAAGATGTGGGCGTCTGGTGGTTGGCACTGCCGAGGCCTGTGGAAGAACACGGCCTCGGTCTTGTGCAGCGCCACCGTCAATCCTAGGCGGCGGATCCTCCCTGCTACCAAGGATCCGCCTGCCGAGGCCAAGTTGGCCGCCTCCCTGAAACTCTCCCCCCGGGCGGTGAGGAGAGTGTCATCGGCGTAGCAGATGACACTCGTGCCTCGGAGGAGAGTTCCCCGCAAGAGCCAGTCGTAGCCAACGTTCCAGAGGAGAGGTCCCACTACCGACCCCTGTGGAACGCCGGACTCGACTGCGTACCGCCGGACTTGGCCAGCCCTGTTCACGAGGACGATCGCCCGATCCTCCAGGTAGCTGGCCAGTAGACGCCGCATGTATAAAGGCACCCCGTGGAATCGGAGTGCCTCTAGGATGGTGCTGTGGGGAACAGAGTTGAAGGCGTTGGCTATGTCGAATGACACCGCCAACAATCCGTCCCCCGCCTCCATCGCCTCCTTCACCTGGCCCTTAAGGCGGGCCAGCGCGTCTACTGTGGAACGCTCAGCCCGAAAGCCGAACTGAGCGTCCGACAAGTCCGGCCCCACATTCCGCAGGTGGCTCTTTAGGCGGCCAGCGATTATCCCCTCGAACATTTTGCCGACCTCATCGAGCAGGACGATGGGTCGGTATGCCGAGGGCGAGTCTGCGGGGCGGCCTTCCTTGCGAAGGAGGCACAGCTGTCCCTCCTTCCACGGTTTCGGGAACCTACCAGACGCAAGACATGCGCTAAAGAGGTCCCGAATCCGCTCCTCCATTTGAGTGGCGGCAATTGCCACCACCCTCGCCGGGACACCGTCGGGGCCCGGAGCCGTCTTCTTGGCGCGGATATGCACAATCGCCGCGCTGAGTTCCGACTCCGTGACAGGAGGGGCCTCCTCTTCCTCCTCGGCTGGCGGAGCTATCCCCTGCGGAGGGTCCATCACTGGTGGGGTGAAGTTGTCCCTGCACGGGAACAGAGACTGAACCACCCCATCCAGGAATGAGGGCTCCAGGGTCTCGGCCACCGGGGGACCAAAGGGGCGCAGCTTGTTTCGCGCTGCCTTGTATGGCCTCCCGTAGGGATCTCTGTCGAGACCCTCCAGCATCTCCGCTCTCGCCGAGTCCCTGGCGTCGGCGATGGCCCGCTCGAGGACCCGTTTTGCCTCTATGTACACCTCATAGAGGTGGTCCTCGTGGGCGAGGTCTCGTTGACGCCGTCGCCGGCTCCGCGCGTAGGCCCTTCTGGCCACCACGCACCCCGCTCGAAGCCTCTCCAGCTCGGCCGACCACCAGTACACCGCCCTATTGGGCAGCGGTCGGCCGGCCCGAGGCATGCTGGAATTGCACACCTCGGTCAGAGACTCCCTCAGGTGTCCCGCCGCGATGTCTACGTCCAAGCCGGCGGAAGGCGGCGAAAGCCAGTCCTGGATAAACGCCGCCTCCGCCGCCGCCTCCCTGTCCAGGCGGGTGAGAGCCCACCGTGGGAACGCTGACCGCCCCGAGAGGGGCCGCGTCCCTCCGGGGCCACCGGTGGAGATGTCGAACCGCACGTAGCGGTGGTCCGACATGGTCTCCACCAAATCCACCCGCCAGTTCAGCACGCGCGCGGCCAGCGCAGAGGTGGCAAAAGTGACGTCCACTATCGACTATCGAGCCACCCTGTCGCCGCACGCATGTCTGGACGTTCCCTCTGTTGAGGAGGGAGAGCCCAGAGGAGGCTGCCCACTGCTCCACTGCCCGCCCGCGATGGTCGGTGGCCGGGTTGCCCCAGGTCACCGACTTGGCATTCAGGTCTCCCAATACGGAGACCTGACGCGGGAGCCGCCCTGCCGACCACGGCGGCCAGGACTCCAAGATAGTTCTCGAAGTCCCCGGAGAGGGCGGTTTTGGGGAGAAATAGACGCCCACGAGGGCTATCTCTCCCCACGCGGCGGCCACGTATCCCGGTCCCCTCTCTAATAGCGAGAGGGGGAGGGGAGTCTGTGGAGGACCCGCGCCGCTAGTGCCACCAAGCCGTCCTCGTCACCCAGCCAACTGCCGGGAATCGAGTAGGGCTCGGCGACCACCGCTACGTTTCACCAACCACTCAGCCATGGCCTGCACCAGCAGGTCCTGGGCCGCTCTGCAGTGATTGGTGTTCGCCTGGAGGATGCGGTGATAGGAACCCACTATTCCGACATCGCACCCCCCTCCTCAGCCACCGCCGCTTGAGCTGGAGTAACAGCAGCGGCGACAGCGGTGGTGGCGGCAACAGGGCGAACCTGCGCCGGCACTATGCCCCTTCCTCGCGGGAGGCTGGCAACTCCTGCCCCCCATCCTGTGCCCCGCGGGGCGGCCGCTGGCAGCACACGCCGGGCAGTGTGGCGTGGCGACGCTGCAAGCGGCACTCCTGTGTCCCCTCCTGTCCGCACTGGAAGCAAGACTCTCCCCAGTCGAACTTGGAGGGACACGTAGATCGGGTGTGGCCCGGCGCGAAGCACTTGAAGCACCGCGCAGGCTTGTCCTCAAGCGGCCGGACCACAGCCGAGCTGAAGCCCACGAGCAGGCCGTCCCTTGGTCGCCCTTTAGGGGCCGGCCACCGCCGCGGCGACTGGGGCACTCGACGCGGATTGCGCCCATGCCGCGGCGGCGCCGGGCCTGATGGCTCCCCCCTTCACGGCGCTGGCGCTGCAACCTCCCGCAGCAGCAACGGCCGCCACCACATCCTCTTTGGTGACCGAATCGTCCATATCGATCACCTCCAAGGATGCGGTCTTGACGGGTCTGGCGACCGTCGCCACATCCGCGATGGCCCTCTTGCAACTTTGTTGCAAAGAGGTCCGCGTTTGCGCCGCGCTGCTCCCCCCCCGAACTCAAAAATTCGGGCTCCGGCCTGGGTGCGGCGGCACGTGATGTTACCGATCCCCAGCCGGGAGGGATCCGCGTTAGCACGAGCCCGTCTTAGGACGGACTCATACGTTTCGCCCCCGCTCTGCGGCCTCCGGGGTGATGGTCACCACGACCGCCGCAGTTTTTGGGAGGAACCAACTTCCTCCCGCCCGCCGAAGCCTTCTGGGCTGCCGAAGCAGTCGCAGCGGGGCTTGGATTTTTTTGGCCTTTCCCCCCCTGACCACTTCCGTCCACGCCTGGTTGGACGGAGTGGTGGAAGGGAGCATGGCGTCCTCCCGCTGCGTGTTCTGGGGGGGCTGCCGGAGAGGCAGACGCTCCCTCCGCGCTTGTGGTGGGGGGTTTGAGGGGCCTCCGTGCTCCTCTTGCCCTTCCCCCCTTGCCCTTCCCCTTGCCCTTGGAGGGCTTCGGGGCCTGGGTCTGCGCACCCGGTTTCGGGTCTCCCGCAGGGCTGCGCAGGTACAGGCACCGGCTCCGTTGGTGGCGGGACTCTTATCTGCCGCTAGCGGCGGGCGGAGCCGCTTTTCCGGCTGGAGCCGGTCCTCAATACCGGCGAAGCAGCCCCTGATGAAGGCCCTCTCCTCCATGACAACCCCGCGGATTATTTCCACGAGGTTGCCAGGGGGGGGAAAAGCCTCCCTCTGCCGGACCAGGGGCAGGCGCAGGAGCAGGCGCAGGTTGGGCCTGCCGGGCCGTGGCCTCAGCCAGCTTCTGGTGCAGCTGGCTGACCTCCAGCTGCAGGCGATCCACCCTCGCCTGCAGCTGCCGCGTCTCCTCTGTGGCCCGTGCGCTGCACCAGCTCGGTGACAATGCCGTGCAAGCTCACGGCCCGGCATTTGAGGGCCTTCTGGAAGGTCCCCTTCAGGTTTGAAGACTTGGAGGCGACCTCCAGTACCTCCTCCTTGTCCTGGAGTGCCATGCGCTCCAGCTCCGCCAGGGAGTGGTCGGCGTACAGCACATTGGATGTGCCATAGCCAGCCCTCGACCTGGCGGACCGCGCCTGCTGCTCCCTGGCAGCGACCTTCTCCTCAAGGTCCTGCTGCAGCTGCTCCCTCCTTGCCAGGCCTAACTGACGCTCGGCGTCCACCAGACCCACGTCGTGGGGTCGGACTCGAAGCAGGAGTCGGAGCAGGGAGTCGAGGCCTTTTTCGACTTCGGCCTCTTCCCCGACTTGCCCACAGACCCCGAGGAGCCTCCGGACCCGAGCCTCAGGTAGGCCCGCTTCCGCTGGAGGCGGTCGTTTTTCGGCCGCCGACGTGTCCATGGCGGACTCGCCGGAGTCCGAAAAACTCCGCCTGCAGGCTGGATAAGCTGGCCACAGATGGTGCGCGGCCAGCTTCGATGTGGCCCTTAGAAGGGGCCGGTGGATTGGCCCTGGGAAGGGCCACTGTGTTGGCCCTGAGAAGGGCCGTTTATATCGTCCCCGGAGGGACAATCGGATAAAAAGCGCCCGGAGGCGTCTCGCCTTTGTTTCTTAGGCATACTTGCAGTCGTCCGCGTGTTGGCTGCAAGTCACAGCGCACTTTAGCCGCCGGTCTGCCACTCCGTTACGGTGGTCAGACGCGGCGTTGCCCGGGGATCACGACGTGGACGTATGCGCTGTGGGGGGACCCCCCAACCTAACCTAACCTAACCTTTTTTTTTTTTTTTTTTTTTTTTTTTCACGTGGAGAAATGCTCATGCATACTGCACTACCACGGGGAGATAGTGCAGTTATGTGGGACTTTAACCCACTAAAACTCCACGGTGTCCTCCTCTGCCGCTTACGGCGGGAACACGGGCACGCGTTAGCACTCATCCGTGAACCCGCCGCGGCCGTCCGTTACGGGACCCTCCTCTGGGGAGTACTCCCCATCACCGGCGCACCAGAACACATAGCACGCCGTGACCACCCCAGGGACCAAACCAGCACATGGGCGCCAGACGACCCCGTGTCTGGGCACCCTTGGTCCCCCCTGCGACGGGTCAGGACATTGGCCCCGCCGCCTGCCAATTTTCGGCTGCAGAGGATAGGGAGAGCGGCCAACGTAATACCGACACTCCTCTTCCCCTGCAGCCCCACCGCGTCCGCCATCGTACGGTGGCGACCCCGTCAAGGCCGCGGAAGGTAGGGAGAGCGGCGCACCGTAATACCGGCACTCCTCTCCCGCCGCGGCCTCCAGCCCTCAACCGCGATGCCTCCGGTACGTACGACATCGCGGCCCTGCCTCAGTTGCGATGTCGCCCAAGCGACACCGCAACCTACCTTCGGCCGCTACGTCGTCGGCTTGTCAGCAGAAGCCCTGACGAGCGGCCCCTCCTCGGGTTCCTCTTAGCTTCACCGTGGGTGTCCAAGCCACGGCTACTGAGCCCCCCCGCCTCGACAATGCGGGAACCCACCGGGGGGGAACCTAACCTAACCTAACCTTTTTTTTTTTTTTTTTTTTGAACCGGGGTGGAAAATCCTCATGGATGTCCGCCGCCCTGGGGCGGGCGGCGGGGTCTGTCAGACTCTTACTGACTAAAAACCACCCCCGGGTGTTCCATCTCACACCAACGCCGGGGGGTCGCGGGAACGTACGATCCTTCCGCAACCCCCGGCTGGTGCCGGCCCGCCGCTGGGGGCCCCGTCTGGTCGGGGGGGGGGAGTGAGGTGTTTGACTCCCCCCGCGACGTCTAAGAGGGGCGCGCGTGGAACACATCGCGCCGCCACCTCGGGGTCCTGATGTGTGGGGGGGCGACGGACGTCCCCCGAGTCCGTCGCCCCCTGGACCCGTTTAGGGGGGGCCGGAAGAGGGCGTTGTCCGCCCTCCGCCGACGCCCGGTGCGCCTGCTGCGGGCAGGGTGAGTGGACGAGATCTCCCTCTCCCTTTCCGCAGCCTCCTTCTGCGAGACGACTGTTTCACAGAAGGAAACCACCGCGTCCCAGGGACTCCTCGCTGTCGACCATGGACTCGACCACGGGTCGACAGCGAGGAGGTCACTGCCTACTTCTGAGATGAGGGCACGGCGCGGCTCCTCCCAAGCGGCACACTCTGCCAGCGTATGCCACGCCGTGTCCTCCCGGCAGTCGACGCAGTGGTGACACCGGGCGTCCGGCTCCCTGTTTATGCGACACAGGTACTTCCCGAAGCAACCGTGCCCCGAGAGCACCTGCGTCACCCGAAACGACAGGGAGCCGTGCCTCCTCCCGAGCCAGCGCTCGAGCACTGGCCGGACCGCCTCGATGGTACCGAGGCCGGCGGGTAGGGCGTGAAAGCCTGTCCCGCCATTCCGCCACCAGGACCTCGCGAAGCTGAGACCGACGCAGCTCCATATGGCGCTGCGTCAGCCCCTCGCCCCGCGCCCGCGCTTCCTCGCGCCACCGGTACAGTGACGCGAGTACTTTCGCCTCCAGGTCCCAGGGCGGGGATCCAGCCAGTACACAAGCCGCCTCGTAGGAGATCGTGCGATACCCCCGGACGACTCTGACGGCCATAGCTCTCTGCGGCTTTCGCAGGACTGCGATGCTACCGGCCGTCAGGTCAGTCGCCCAGATCGGGGCCCCATACAGGGCCATGGATCGCACGATCCCCACGTAGAGCCGCCTACAGGCGGCGCTCGGGCCCCCCCAGATTGGGAAGCAACGTTGACAGCGCCCCAGCAGCGCCCAACAACTTGGGCGCCAGCCGCCGGAAGTGGGGGCCGAAATCCCACCGGCTGTCGAGCACCAATCCCAGGTACTTCATGGTGGACTCGACAGCGATCCGAGCCCCCCCGACCACGATGTGTGATCCGGGCGGCGGCGCCCGCCGGGGGCCATGAAACACCATGGCCTCCGACTTGTTGAGGGCCACCTCCAGGCCCAGGCGACGTATGCGGCTCACCACCTGTGATACCGCAGCCGTCGCCAGCAACGCTGCCTCCCTGTGCGAGCTCCCCCGGGCAGTGACCAGCGTGTCGTCAGCATAACACAGGAGCGGGCCCAAGACCGAGCCCTGTGGAACACCGCACGACATGCGGTGCTGGTGTCCGCCATCACGTCCCACGTAGGTGACACACCTCTCCGACAGATAAGCCCCAACGACGTGGCGGAGGTAGGGAGGCACCCGATGGTACCGCAGTGCCTCCCGAATACAACTCCAGGGCAGGGTGTTGAAGGCGTTGGAGATGTCCAAGGACACCGCCAACATCACCCCGCCCCGGGCCACTGCTTCCTCCGCCAGGACTCTCACTCGCGACACAGCGTGAATGGTAGAGCGCCCGTGCCGAAAGCCGAACTGGCTGCCGTCCAGATCCGGCCCCTCTCCGCACAAGTGGCCGACGAGGCGGGCAGCGATTATCCGCTCGAACAGCTTACCCACCTCGTCTAGCAGCACTATGGGCCGGTACGCGGACGGCGAGTCCGCAGGGCGCCCCGCCTTCCTGAGCAGGACCAGACGACCAGATTTCCACAAAGTGGGAAACTGGCCCCGCTCAAGGCACGCTGTGTAGAGTCCTCTGAGTTGGGGCTCAAGCTCCTTCAGAGCGAGGGCTAACACGCAGCCGTGGATCCCGTCGGGCCCCGGAGCCACGTTTTTGGCCCGGAGCCTCATCACGGCTGCCCCCATCTCTGCCTGTGTCACCTCTGGGACGCTGATGGCGTTCTCTTCGGTGGACTCTGCGGCCGTGGGCAATGCCATCGGCGGCGGAGTGTGCTCCGCTCTCGCCGGGAAGAGGGCTGCGACCACCTCCTCCAGCAGCTCGGGTTGGAGACTCTCCGTAAGCGGGGGCGCCGCGGCTCGAAGTTTCCCTCGAACCGCGCGATAAGGGCGCCCCCACGGATCCCCGTCTAGAGTCTCCAACATCTCCTCCCTGGCTCGCGACTTCGCCTCGCCGATGGCCAGCCACAGAGTCCTCTTCGCCGCGCGGTACACCTCATACAGCGCGGCTTCAACCTAACCTAACCTAACCTAACCTTTTTTTTTTTTTTTGGAGGATGCGGTGATAGGAACCCACTATTCCGACATCGCACCCCCCTCCTCAGCCACCGCCGCTTGAGCTGGAGTAACAGCAGCGGCGACAGCGGTGGTGGCGGCAACAGGGCGAACCTGCACCGGCACTACGCCCTTCCTCGCGGGAGGCTGGCAACTCCTGCCCCCCATCCTGTGCCCCGCGGGGCGGCCGCTGGCAGCACACGCCGGGCAGTGTGGCGTGGCGACGCTGCAAGCGGCACTCCTGTGTCCCTCCTGTCCACACTGGAAGCAAGACTCTCCCCAGTCGAACTTGGAGGGACACGTAGATCGGGTGTGGCCCGGCGCGAAGCACTTGAAGCACCGCGCAGGCTTGTCCTCAAGCGGCCGGACCACGGCCGAGCTGAAGCCCACGAGCAGCCGTCCCTTGGTCGCCTTTAGGGCGGCCACCGCCGCGGCGACTGGGCACTCGACGCGGATTGCGCCCATGCCGCGGCGGCCGGGCCTGATGGCTCCCCCCTTCACGGCGCTGGCGCTGCAACCTCCCGCAGCAGCAACGGCCGCCACCACATCCTCTTTGGTGACCGAATCGTCCATATCGATCACCTCCAAGGATGCGGTCTTGACGGGTCTGGCGACCGTCGCCACATCCGCGATGGCCTCTTGCAACTTTGTTGCAAAGAGGTCCGCGTTTGCGCCACGCTGCTCCCCCCCGAACTCAAAATTCGGGCTCCGGCCTGGGTGCGGCGGCACGTGATATTGCCGATCCCCAGCCGAGAGGGATCCGCGTTAGCACGAGCCCGTCTTAGGACGGACTCGTACGTTTCGCCCCGCTCTGCGGCCTCCGGGGTGATGGTCACCACGACCGCCGCAGTTTTGGGAGGAACCAACTTCCTCCCGCCCGCCGAAGCCTTCTGGGCTGCCGAAGCAGTCGCAGCGGGCTTGGACTTTTTGGCCTTTCCCCCCCTGACCACTTCCGTCCACGCCTGGTTGGACGGGGTGGTGGAAGGGAGCATGGCGTCCTCCCGCTGCGTGTTCTGGGGGGCTGCCGGAGAGGCAGACGCTCCCTCCGCGCTTGTGGTGGGTGTTTGAGGGGCCACCGTGCTCCTCTTGCCCTTCCCCTTTCCCTTTCCCTTGCCCTTGGAGGGCTTCGGGGCCTGGGTCTGCGCACCCGGTTTCGGGTCTCCCGCAGGCTGCGCAGGTACAGGCACCGGCTCCGTCGGTGGCGGGCTCTTATCCGCCGCTAGCGGCGGGCGGAGCCGCTTTTCCGGCGGGAGCCGGTCCTCAATACCGGCGAAGCAGCCCCTGATGAAGGCCCTCTCCTCCATGACAACCCCGCGGATTATTTCCACGAGGTTGCCAGGAGGGGAGGAGCCTCCCTCTGCCGGACCAGGCGCAGGCGCAGGAGCAGGTTGGGCTTGCCGGGCCGTGGCCTCAGCCAGCTTCTGGTGCAGCTGGCTGACCTCCAGCTGCAGGCGATCCACCCTCGCCTGCAGCTGCCGCGTCTCCTCTGTGGCCGTGCGCTGCACCAGCTCGGTGACAATGCCGTGCAAGCTCACGGCCCGGCATTTGAGGGCCTTCTGGAAGGTCCCCTTGAGGTTCGAGGACTTGGAGGCGACCTCCAGTACCTCCTCCTTGTCCTGGAGTGCCATGCGCTCCAGCTCCGCCAGGGAGTGGTCGGCGTACAGCACATTGGATGTGCCATAGCCAGCCCTCGACCTGGCGGACCGCGCCTGCTGCTCCCTGGCAGCGACCTTCTCCTCAAAGTCCTGCTGCAGCTGCTCCCTCCTTGCCAGGCCTAACTGACGCTCGGCGTCCACCAGACCCACGTCGTGGGTCGGACTCGAAGCAGGAGTCGGAGCAGGAGTCGAAGCCTTTTTCGACTTCGGCCTCTTCCCCGACTTGCCCACAGACCCCGAGGAGCCTCCGGACCCGAGCCTCAGGTAGGCCCGCTTCCGCTGGAGGCGGTCGTTTTCGGCCGCCGACGTGTCCATGGCGGACTCGCCGGAGTCCGAAAACTCCGCCTGCAGGCTGGATAAGCTGGCCACAGATGGTGCGCGGCCAGCTTCGACGTGGCCCTTAGAAGGGCCGGAGGATTGGCCCTGGGAAGGGCCACTGTGTTGGCCCTGAGAAGGGCCGTTTGTATCGTCCCCGGAGGGACAATCTGTTAAAAAGCGCCCGGAGGCGTCTCGTCTTTGCTTTTTCGGCATACTTGCAGTCGTCCGCGTGTTGGCTGCAAGTCACAGCGCACTTTAGCCGCCGGTCTGCCACTCCGTTACGGTGGTCAGACACGGCGTTGCCCGGGGATCACGACGTGGACGTATGCTCTTGCGGCGGCCTCTCTTGACGACCGTCGTCCAGGTCTCCATGGTGGACCCGGGTCCGGTCGTCGAGGGTGCGGTCGCCGGGGGTGCGGTCGCCGAGGGTGCGGTCGCAGGAGGTGCGGTCGCTGGTGGTGCGGTCGGCGGGGGTGCAGACGTGCCCCCCACGGGCCTTCCGCGTCCTTCCGCGGGCTTTTGGGCCCCCTTGGGTTTGCCGGCTGTCGGGCCCAGCTTAGCGGGTTCCCCCTCCCTCTGCCCATCAGCAGCGAGCGGCGGCCGGAGATTCTTCGCCGGGAGGAGCCTCGACTCTAGGCCCTGCAGCCGGGCATTCATCATGCCCCCACACTGCAGCATGCAGATGCGAACGATCTTTTCGATCTCCGCATCCGCATGCTGCGCAGGGGTAGGGACCAACGACGGGGCCGGCGGTGGCGGGGCACTGACGGGAGCGAAATCGGTAGCCGCAGGACGCCTCTGCTGCCATTCCGCCCTCTGCGCGGCAAGCTCCCGCTTGAGGTCCTCAAGCTCAGATTTGAGACGGCCATTCTCCTCCCACAGCTTCGCCGTCTCCTCCGAGCTCGTGCGATCAAGGAGGACCCCAACTGCCTCCCTGATGCCATCAGCCGCCTCTTTCAGGGCGCGGGTGAATGTGCCCTTCAGGCTGCCAGACTTAGTGGCAACCTTCAGGACGACGTCCACGCCGTCCAAAACTTGGCGACTGAGCGCCACCGCCGACAGGCTTCCCCCGGCAGCCGCCTGAGCAGAGCGTCGCTCTCGGGCCAGTCGGGCCATTTCACCGACCTCGTCAGCCGCCACCACCTTCCGCTGAGCCCGCTTTGCGGCGTTCGCCTCCGCCTTATTGGACCCCAGCGAGATCAGCGAGGAGTCCTCGCTCAGGTCCACTATCGAGGGCCCCGGGTCACTCTCTGCGCCCTCATCCGGACGCTCTGCGGGAGCCGGTGTTGCGGGCCGAGAGATTGGCACGAAGCGACCCGCTCGGTCACGGCTCGGCAAACGAGCGGAGGCTCCGCTCGCCCGACCCCGCCCTCTCTGTGACGTTGTCACCTTGGGGGCCGACAGATTCTCCTCACTAGGAGGGTACCCGCCTGGGGAATTGTTTTGGCACCAGTCTTTTTCATTTTTTTTTTTGTTCCTTTTTAAGGGTGAGGTCCCTTGTTCGCGCTAGCTTACCGGATGCCCTCCGGTCATACATCCCCTCGGCACGCTAGACCTTAGGATTGGGGTAATTTTTTATAGAGGTTGTCTTCCTCGCGGCCCGAGCCTCAGTGGCCCGGACCCCCGGTCCTGAACTCAGGATTACGGGGTGGCCGACGATTGGGCAGAACCAATCGCCGCCCCGGCGCGGGCGTCCCCACGCTGCCGCCGGATGCCGGACAGACGCAGCGCGGAAAATGGACACCCTCCACCACCCACGCCCTCGTGGGTACCGCGGCGCGAACCGCCCCTTCCCAGTCTACGCCCACTCGCATCCCTCTGTAAGCAGAGGAGGAGTGGACGTATGACCGTCCGTCTGTAGCCTGGTTCCCTTCACCGACAATCGAGGATGATCGGTGATTGGAACCATGACCTTCCCTCGTGTGTTGAAAATTAGCCGCCGGCCCCAATTGTCCACCAAGACCTGGTGGGCAATTGGAGCCGTCGTTGCCCAGGGTGCGCCACGGGGAGGCTTTTCAACGTGCACCCCAACCTAACCTTTTTTTTTTTTTTTGATCCGGGGTGGAAAATCCTCATGGATGTCCGCCGCCCTGGGGCGGGCGGCGGGGTCTGTCAGACTCTTACTGACTAAAAACCACCCCGGGTGTTCCATCTCACACCTACGCCGGGGGTCGCGGGAACGTACGATCCTTCCGCAACCCCCGGCTGGTGCCGGCCCGCCGCAGCGGGCCCCGTCTGGTCGGGGGGGGGAGTGAGGTGTTTGACTCCCCCCGCGACGTCTAAGGGGGGCGCGCGTGGAACACATCGCGCGCCGCCACCTCGGGTCCTGATGTGTGGGGGGCGACGGACGTCCCCGAGTCCGTCGCCCCTGGACCCGTTTAGGGGGGCCGGAAGAGGGCGTTGTCCGCCCTCCGCCGACGCCCGGTGCGCCTGCTGCGGGCAGGGTGAGTGGACGAGATCTCCCTCTCCCTTTCCGCAGCCTCCTTCTGCGAGACGACTGTTTCACAGAAGGAAACCACCGCGTCCCAGGACTCCTCGCTGTCGACCATGGACTCGACCACGGCCGGCAGCGAGAGGTCACTGCCTACTTCTGAGATGAGGGCACGGCGCGGCTCCTCCCAAGCGGCACACTCTGCCAGCGTATGCCACGCCGTGTCCTCCCGGCAGTCGACGCAGTGGTGACACCGGGCGTCCGGCTCCCTGTTTATGCGACACAGGTACTTCCCGAAGCAACCGTGCCCCGAGAGCACCTGCGTCACCCGAAACGACAGGGAGCCGTGCCTCCTCCCGAGCCAGCGCTCGAGCACTGGCCGGACCGCCTCGATGGTACCGAGGCCGGCGGTAGGGCGCGAAAGCCTGTCCCGCCATTCCGCCACCAGGACCTCGCGAAGCTGAGACCGACGCAGCTCCATATGGCGCTGCGTCAGCCCCTCGCCCCGCGCCCGCGCTTCCTCGCGCCACCGGTACAGTGACGCGAGTACTTTCGCCTCCAGGTCCCAGGGCGGGGATCCGGCCAGTACACAAGCCGCCTCGTAGGAGATCGTGCGATACCCCCGGACGACTCTGACGGCCATAGCTCTCTGCGGCTTTCGCAGGACTGCGATGCTACCGGCCGTCAGGTCAGTCGCCCAGATCGGGGCCCCATACAGGGCCATGGATCGCACGATCCCCACGTAGAGCCGCCTACAGGCGGCGCTCGGGCCCCCCAGATTGGGAAGCAGCGTTGACAGCGCCCCAGCAGCGCCCAACAACTTGGGCGCCAGCCGCCGGAAGTGGGGGCCGAAATCCCACCGGCTGTCGAGCACCAATCCCAGGTACTTCATGGTGGACTCGACAGCGATCCGAGCCCCTCCGACCACCATGTGTGATCCGGGCGGCGGCGCCCGCCGGGGGCCATGAAACACCATGGCCTCCGACTTGTTGAGGGCCACCTCCAGGCCCAGGCGACGTATGCGGCTCACCACCTGTGACACCGCAGCCGTCGCCAGCAACGCTGCCTCCCTGTGCGAGCTCCCCCGGGCAGTGACCAGCGTGTCGTCAGCATAACACGTAAGGTCCACGCCCGGTTGGAGCTCGCCCCTCAACACCCAGTCGTAGCCGATGTTCCACAGGAGCGGGCCCAAGACCGAGCCCTGTGGAACACCGCACGACATGCGGTGCTGGTGTCCGCCATCACGTCCCACGTAGGTGACACACCTCTCCGACAGATAAGCCCCAACGACGTGGCGGAGGTAGGGAGGCACCCGATGGTACCGCAGTGCCTCCCGAATACAACTCCAGGGCAGGGTGTTGAAGGCGTTGGAGATGTCCAAGGACACCGCCAACATCACCCCGCCCCGGGCCACTGCTTCCTCCGCCAGGACTCTCACTCGCGACACAGCGTGAATGGTAGAGCGCCCGTGCCGAAAGCCGAACTGGCTGCCGTCCAGATCCGGCCCCTCTCCGCACAAGTGGCCGACGAGGCGGGCAGCGATTATCCGCTCGAACAGCTTACCCACCTCGTCTAGCAGCACTATGGGCCGGTACGCGGACGGCGAGTCCGCAGGGCGCCCCGCCTTCCTGAGCAGGACCAGACGACCAGATTTCCACAAAGTGGGAAACTGGCCCCGCTCAAGGCACGCTGTGTAGAGTCCTCTCAGTTGGGGCTCAAGCTCCTTCAGAGCGAGGGCTAACACGCAGCCGTGGATCCCGTCGGGCCCCGGAGCCACGTTTTTGGCCCGGAGCCTCATCACGGCTGCCCCCATCTCTGCCTGTGTCACCTCTGGGACGCTGATGGCGTTCTCTTCGGTGGACTCTGCGGCCGTGGGCAATGCCATCGGCGGCGGAGTGTGCTCCGCTCTCGCCGGGAAGAGGGCTGCGACCACCTCCTCCAGCAGCTCGGGTTGGAGACTCTCCGTAAGCGGGGGCGCCGCGGCTCGAAGTTTCCCTCGAACCGCGCGATAAGGGCGCCCCCACGGATCCCCGTCTAGAGTCTCCAACATCTCCTCCCTGGCTCGCGACTTCGCCTCGCCGATGGCCAGCCACAGAGTCCTCTTCGCCGCGCGGTACACCTCATACAGCGCGGCTTCTTCGTCAGGGACCCGAAGACGTCTCCTCCGGTATCGGGTGTACTGGCGCCTGACCGCCACGCACGCGACGCGCAGCTGCGCGATCTCGGCGGTCCACCAGTACACCTGGCGCCTTGCTGACTGTGCGTGGACTCGGGGCATGGACGCGTCGCTGATTTGCGTCATCGCCCCGCGGAACCACAGCGCCTCCTGCTCGACGTCAACGGGTCCGTTCGTCGCCGACTCCCGGAACCAGGCCTGGACAATAGCGGCCTCCTCGAGAAGCTCCCTGTCGATGCGCTTACGCGCCCAGCGCGGACCGTCCGCACGCGGGGCCGGTAAACCGCGGCCGCCTGCGGTCTGGGCGGAGACGTCGAAACGGATGTACCGATGATCCGACAACGTCTCCACCTCCGCGGCGACACGCCAGTCGCGGACACGGCTCGCGACAGCGGGGCTAGCGAACGAGACGTCCACTATTGAACCGCCCCGCTGCCGCACGCACGTGTACTCCGTGCCCCGATTTAGGACGGTCAAGCCAGTCGTGACCGCCCACTCCTCCAGCACCTCGCCCCTGGCATCCGTCACCGGAGACCCCCACGCCGCAGATTTGGCGTTGAGATCCCCCAGCAACAGCACCGGGCGAGGGTGGAGTCGGCCCACGACGGCACCCAACTCGACAAGGAACCTCTCGAAGTCGGCGAGACTCTTGTTGGGCGAAAAATACGCCCCAACCGTGCCAATGCCGTCCACGAGGGCGGCCACCCAGCCGTGACCTCGGGACGGGTTGGCAAGAGCCCCGCCAATGATGGCCACCAAACCGTCCAGGTCTCCCACCCAGTTATCCCTGGGGGGGACAAAGTACGGTTCGGCGACCACAGCCACGCGAATCGACCACTCTGCCATGCTCTGGAGCAAGAGATCCTGAGCTCTGGCACAGTGGTTGATGTTGCCCTGGAGGAAATGGTACAGCGCCATTAGGCACAGTCCATCCCCTCCGCACCATTCCTAGGCCGGGAGTCGGCCGAAGGGAGACCAGGCTGAGGGGGGGGTAAAGAGCCCCCGGCAGCCTTGGCACCCCTTCTCTTCCCCTTTTGGGCAGGCCCGCCACAAGCCTTTCCGCCCGCTCTGTGCCCAGCGGGCCTCCCTGCAGCTGTACAGAGGCTGCAGTTTGGCTCCGCGGAGCACTGGGCCGCCTTGTGGCCGGCCTGACCGCAGCGATAGCACAGCTCGCTGCGGTCGACGCACGAGGTGCACCGTGCCCTGACATGCCCAATGTCAAGGCAACGGTAACACCGCAAAGCCCTGGGTTGCAGCTGCCTCACCCTCGCTGCAACCCACCCCACCAACAGACGCCCAGCGTCGGCGACTTTGTTAGCCGCCGCCACCGGGCACCGCACCCAGATCGCGCCGAGTCCGGAGGCGTCGACGCGAATGTCCCCCGTCCGCACGTCCCCGGGCGGACATCCACCGGCTTTGGCGACGGCCGCCGCGACCTCAGCCGGAGTCGTCGAGTCGTCCAGGCCGTCGACGCGCAGTTCAGCGGTCTTCATCGGCCTGGACACCCGAACGTCCTCCGGGTTCAGGACCTCCCGTAGCTTGGCGGCCAGGACGTCCGCCTTTTCGCCGCTAGAGGCACCCGACACCTCCAGCAGTCGCGCCCCCGTAATCGCCGGCCTCATTCTGAGGCCGGACGGTATGCCCAGGTCGGGGAACGCGACCTTGGCTTTGGCCTCCATAAGGACCGCCTTATATGAGACGCCCCTTTCGACAGCTCCGGGCTGCAGCGTAATCACTACAGCCGCGGAGCGTGGGGCTCTGATCCTAGGCGGTCCCTTCTTAGATGCCGGTGCCGGTGCTCTAGCGGGTTCCGGTGGCGGCGGCGCCGTCTTCTTCTTCCTCTTGCGGCGGCCCCTCTTGACGACCGTCGTCCAGGTCTCCATGGTGGACCCGGGTCCGGTCGTCGAGGGTGCGGTCGCCGGGGGTGCGGTCGCCGAGGGTGCGGTCGCAGGAGGTGCGGTCGCTGGTGGTGCGGTCGGCGGGGGTGCAGACGTGCCCCCCACGGGCTTTCCGCGTCCTTCCGCGGGCTTTTGGGCCCCCTTGGGTTTGCCGGCTGTCGGGCCCAGCTTAGCGGGTTCCCCCTCCCTCTGCCCATCAGCAGCGAGCGGCGGCCGGAGATTCTTCGCCGGGAGGAGCCTCGACTCTAGGCCCTGCAGCCGGGCATTCATCATGCCCCCACACTGCAGCATGCAGATGCGAACGATCTTTTCGATCTCCGCATCCGCATGCTGCGCAGGGGTAGGGACCAACGACGGGGCCGGCGGTGGCGGGGCACTGACGGGAGCGAAATCGGTAGCCGCAGGACGCCTCTGCTGCCATTCCGCCCTCTGCGCGGCAAGCTCCCGCTTGAGGTCCTCGAGCTCAGATTTGAGACGGCCATTCTCCTCCCACAGCTTCGCCGTCTCCTCCGAGCTCGTGCGATCAAGGAGGACCCCAACTGCCTCCCTGATGCCATCAGCCGCCTCTTTCAGGGCGCGGGTGAATGTGCCCTTCAGGCTGCCAGACTTAGTGGCAACCTTCAGGACGACGTCCACGCCGTCCAAAACTTGGCGACTGAGCGCCACCGCCGACAGGCTTCCCCCGGCAGCCGCCTGAGCAGAGCGTCGCTCTCGGGCCAGTCGGGCCATTTCACCGACCTCGTCAGCCGCCACCACCTTCCGCTGAGCCCGCTTTGCGGCGTTCGCCTCCGCCTTATTGGACCCCAGCGAGATCAGCGAGGAGTCCTCGCTCAGGTCCACTATCGAGGGCCCCGGGTCACTCTCTGCGCCCTCCGCCGGACGCTCTGCGGGAGCCGGTGTTGCGGGCCGAGAGATCGGCACGAAGCGACCCGCTCGGTCACGGCTTGGCAAACGAGCGGAGGCTCCGCTCGCCCGACCCCGCCCTCTCTGTGACGTTGTCACCTTGGGGGCCGACAGATTCTCCTCACTGGAGGAGAGGCCCATCGACCCCGAGTCCCTGCTTAGTGGGCGCTTCCTCCGAGATGTGGAGGTGCACCCCTGCAAGTTTTGGTCCTTTTCAGGACATGAGCCTCCTCGGCTCTTGTTGCCGTCCACGACGGCAAGCGGTTCGCTTGCGTCGCACAGGCGCTCCAGGCTAACCCGGAGCGCCTTTTCTTGCGAGGCAAGCGCAGGTTGACGAAGGTCGGCAGTGGTCTGCCGGCCCACGGGACTAATGTTGCCCCCCCCAGATACGAAGGGGCTGCCTTCCGAGGAAGGGCGGGATTGTCCCTCCTTGGGTAGGAGGGTACCCGCCTGGGGAATTGTTTTGGCACCAGTCTTTTTCATTTTTTTTTTGTTCCTTTTTAAGGGTGAGGTCCCTTGTTCGCGCTAGCTTACCGGATGCCCTCCGGTCATACATCCCCTCGGCACGCTAGACCTTAGGATTGGGGTAATTTTTTATAGAGGTTGTCTTCCTCGCGGCCCGAGCCTCAGTGGCCCGGACCCCCGGTCCTGAACTCAGGATTACGGGGTGGCCGACGATTGGGCAGAACCAATCGCCGCCCCGGCGCGGGCGTCCCCACGCTGCCGCCGGATGCCGGACAGACGCAGCGCGGAAAATGGACACCCTCCACCACCCACGCCCTCGTGGGTACCGCGGCGCGAACCGCCCCTTCCCAGTCTACGCCCACTCGCATCCCTCTGTAAGCAGAGGAGGAGTGGACGTATGACCGTCCGTCTGTAGCCTGGTTCCCTTCACCGACAATCGAGGATGATCGGTGATTGGAACCATGACCTTCCCTCGTGTGTTGAAAATTAGCCGCCGGCCCCAATTGTCCACCAAGACCTGGTGGGCAATTGGAGCCGTCGTTGCCCAGGGTGCGCCACGGGGAGGCTTTTCAACGTGCACCCAAGCTAACCTTTTTTTTTTTTTTTTTTTTTTTTTTTCACGTGGAGAAATGCTCATGCATACTGCACTACCACGGGGAGATAGTGCAGTTATGTGGGACGCCCCTTTCGACAGCTCCGGGCTGCAGCGTAATGACTACAGCCGCGGAGCGTGGGGCTCTGGCTCTAGGCGGTCCCTTTGCCTTGTTGGGTGTCGGTGCTCCAGCGGGTTCCGGTGGCGGCGGCGCCGTCTTTCTCTTTTTACGGCGGCTCCTCTTGACGACCGCCGTCCAGGTCTCCATGGTGGACCCGGGTCCGGTCGTCGAGGGTGCGGTCGCCGGGGGTGCGGTCGCCGAGGGTGTGGTCGCAGGAGGTGCGGTCGCTGGTGGTGCGGTCGGCGGGGGTGCAGACTTGCCCCCCACGGGCTTTCCGCGTCCTTCCGCGGGCTTTTGGGCCCCCTTGGGTTTGCCGGCTGTCGGGCCCAGCTTAGCGGGCTCCCCCTCCCTCTGCCCGTCAGCAGCGAGCGGCGGCCGGAGATTCTTCGCCGGGAGGAGCCTCGACTCTAGGCCCTGCAGCCGGGCATTCATCATGCCCCCACACTGCAGCATGCAGATGCGAACGATCTTCTCGATCTCCGCATCCGCATGCTGCGCAGGGGCAGGGACCAACGATGGGATCGACGGTGGCGGGGCACTGACGGGAGCGAAATCGGTGGCCGCAGGACGCCTCTGCTGCCATTCCGCCCTCTGCGCGGCAAGCTCCCGCTTGAGGTCCTCGAGCTCAGATTTGAGACGGCCATTCTCCTCCCACAGCTTCGCCGTCTCCTCTGAGCTCGTGCGATCAAGGAGGACCTCAACTGCCTCCCTGATGCCAATAGCCGCCTCTTTCAGGGCGCGGGTGAATGTGCCCTTCAGGCTGCCAGACTTAGTGGCAACCTTCAGGACGACGTCCACGCCGTCCAAAACTTGGCGGCTGAGCGCCACCGCCGACAGGCTTCCCCCGGCAGCCGCCTGAGCAGAGCGTCGCTCTCGGGCCAGTCGGGCCATTTCACCGACCTCGTCAGCCGCCACCACCTTCCGCTGAGCCCGCTTTGCGGCGTTCGCCTCCGCCTTATTGGACCCCAGCGAGATCAGCGAGGAGTCCTCGCTCAGGTCCACTACCGAGGGCCCCGGGTCACTCTCTGCGCCCTCCGCCGGACGCTCTACGGGAGCCGGTGTTGCGGGCCGAGAGATCGGCACGAAGCGACCCGCTCGGTCACGGCTCGGCAACCGTGCGGAGGCTCCGCTCGACCGACCCCGCCCTCTCTGTGCCGTTGGCACCTTGGGGGCCGACAGATTCTCCTCACTCGAGGAGAGGCCCATCGACCCCGAGTCCCTGCTTAGTGGGCGCTTCCTCCGAGATGTGGAGGTGCACCCCTGCAAGTTTTGGTCCTTTTCAGGACATGAGCCTCCTCGGCTCTTGTTGCCGTCCACGACGGCAAGCGGTTCGGCTGCGTCGCACAGGCGCTCCAGGCTAACCCGGAGCGCCTTTTCTTGCGAGGCAAGCGCAGGTTGACGCAGGTCGGCAGTGGTCTGCCGGCCCACGGGACTAATGTTGCCACCCCCAGGTACGAAGGGGCTGCCTTCCGAGGAAGGGCGGGATTGTCCCTCCTTGGGTAGGAGGGTACCCGCCTGGGGAATTGTTTTGGCACCAGTCTTTTCCATTGTTCCTTTTAAAGGGTGAGGTCCCTTGTTAGCGCTAGCTCACCGGATGCCCTCCGGCCATACATCCCCTCGGCACGCTAGACCTTAGGATTAGGGTAATTTTTTATAGAGGTTGTCTTCCTCGTGGCCCGAGCCTCAGTGGCCCGGACCCCCGGTCCTGAAAACTCAGGATTACGGGGTGGCCGACGATTGGGCAAAACCAACCGCCGCCCCGGGGTCCCCACGCTGCCGCCGGATGCCGGACAGACGCAGCGCGGACAATGGACACCCTACACCACCCACGCCCTCGTGGGTACAGCGGCGCGAACCGCCCCTTCCCAGTCTACGCCCACTCACATCCCTCTGTAAGCAGAGGTGGAGTGGACGTATGACCGCCCGTCTGTAGCCCGGTTCCCTTCACCGACAATCGAGGATGATCGGTGATTGGAACCATGACCTTCCCTCGTGTGTTGAAAATTAGCCGCCGGCCCCAATTGTCCACCAAGACCTGGTGGGCAATTGGAGCCGTCGTTGCCCAGGGTGCGCCACGGGGAGGCTTTTCAACGTGCACCCCAACCTAACCTTTTTTTTTTTTTTTTTTTTTTTTTTTGATCCGGGGTGGAAAATCCTCATGGATGTCCGCCGCCTTGGGGCGGGCGGCGGGGTCTGTCAGACTCTTACTGACTAAAAACCACCCCGGGTGTTCCATCTCACACCTACGCCGGGGGTCGCGGGAACGTACGATCCTTCCGCAACCCCCGGCTGGTGCCGGCCCGCCGCAGCGGGCCCCGTCTGGTCGGGGGGGGGAGTGAGGTGTTTGACTCCCCCCGCGACGTCTAAGAGGGGCGCGCGTGGAACACATCGCGCCGCCACCTCGGGTCCTGATGTGTGGGGGGCGACGGACGTCCCCGAGTCCGTCGCCCCTGGACCCGTTTAGGGGGGCCGGAAGAGGGCGTTGTCCGCCCTCCGCCGACGCCCGGTGCGCCTGCTGCGGGCAGGGTGAGTGGACGAGATCTCCCTCTCCCTTTCCGCAGCCTCCTTCTGCGAGACGACTGTTTCACAGAAGGAAACCACCGCGTCCCAGGACTCCTCGCTGTCGACCATGGACTCGACCACGGCCGGCAGCGAGAGGTCACTGCCTACTTCTGAGATGAGGGCACGGCGCGGCTCCTCCCAAGCGGCACACTCTGCCAGCGTATGCCACGCCGTGTCCTCCCGGCAGTCGACGCAGTGGTGACACCGGGCGTCCGGCTCCCTGTTTATGCGACACAGGTACTTCCCGAAGCAACCGTGCCCCGAGAGCACCTGCGTCACCCGAAACGACAGGGAGCCGTGCCTCCTCCCGAGCCAGCGCTCGAGCACTGGCCGGACCGCCTCGATGGTACAACCTAACCTAACCTTTTTTTTTTTTTTTTTTTGTCGCTGAGAAATGACGTTACGCATCTCCGCTCGTCGGGGGACGACACGGAGTATGTGGGACTCCCTGCCAAGGTGGCAGTATACCCACTAAAACTCAGCGGTGTTCCCTCGTCGCCTTGATGGAGGGGTCATGGGAATCCGGCTCAGCCTTTGCGTCCACAACCCCCCCGGCGCATGCCCGCCTAACTGGCGGGCCCCGCATGTCCCCCCGGCTGGGGGGCTACGGGAATGGCCGGGAACACCTGGCCATTCCCGTCCGGCACTGGTGGAAGCCTGTGCAATACAGGCGAGGGTGCCCCCGCACCCGTCGCCTGCTGGCTTCCACCTGGGAGAAGTCGGAGGTGACTGTCATACTGACGTCGTCTTCGACCCCTCCTCCGCCTTCGGAGCGGCGGCGCGAGAGGGTCTTCCTCCCGCGCGCGCTCCGCCGCCTCCTTCTGGGACATGACGTATTCGCAGAAGGAGGCGACTGCCGCCCAGGACCCCTCGTCCCCCAGCATGGCGTTGACCAAGCCGGGGAGCGAGAGGTCCGTTCCGATCGCCGCGGTGAGACTGCGGCGCGGCTCGGACCACGACGGGCACACCTCAAGAGTGTGCTGCGCCGTGTCTTCCGCCGCGCCACAGCCGTGACACGACGGCGTCTCCTCCCGCCCGATACGGTGCAGGTACGATCCAAAGCAACCGTGCCCGGACAGCACCTGCACCAGACGGAAGGAGAGGAACCCGTGCGACCGCTCGAGCCAGTCTCGCAGGACCGGCCCAATCGCATCGAGGGTTCGGCGGCCGAAGGCTGCGGCGGCGAGGTCCCGCGTCCAGTGGACGACTATGGCGTCCTTCGCCTCCCGCCGGATGGCCTCCCGCTCTTCGGGGGCGGGGCGTTCTCCTCTCGCCCTCCGCCCCACCGTCCATTCATACACTCTGGCGAGCACCCACGCCTCGAGTTCCCAAGGCGGGGTGCCGGCCAGAGCGCATGCCGCCGAGAAGGCGACCGTGCGGTAGGCCCTCGCCACCCGCTGGGCTATGGCCCTTTGCGGGGCCCGCAATGCGGCGGCGTTCTCCCTCCTGTGGAGGGAGTCCTCCCAGATAGGGGCCCCGTAAAGGGCCATACTCCTCAAGATGCCGGCGTAGAGCTGCCGGCATCGCGCGCTGGGCCCCCCCAAGTTGGGGAGCAGCCACGAGAGGGCGCCCGCAGTCTTCAGCAGGCGCGTCGACAGCCCGCTAAAATGCGGGCCGAAGCGCCACCTGCTGTCGAGTACAAGGCCCAGATATTTCATCTGGGCCTTCACCTCGATTCGGACGCCCTCCACGAAGATGTGGGCGTCTGGTGGTTGGCGCTGCCGAGGCCTGTGGAAGAACACGGCCTCGGTCTTGTGCAGCGCCACCGTCAATCCTAGGTGGCGGATCCTCCCTGCGACCAAGGATCCGCCTGCCGAGGCCAAGTTGGCCGCTTCCCTGAAACTCTCCCCCCGGGCGGTGAGGAGAGTGTCATCGGCGTAGCAGATGACACTCGTGCCTCGGAGGAGAGTTCCCCGCAAGAGCCAGTCGTAGCCAACGTTCCAGAGGAGAGGTCCCACTACCGACCCCTGTGGAACGCCGGACTCGACTGCGTACCGCCGGACTTGGCCAGCCCTGTTCACGAGGACGATCGCCCGATCCTCCAGGTAGCTGGCCAGTAGACGCCGCATGTATAAAGGCACCCCGTGGAATCGGAGTGCCTCTAGGATGGTGCTGTGGGGAACAGAGTTGAAGGCGTTGGCTATGTCGAATGACACCGCCAACAATCCGTCCCCCGCCTCCATCGCCTCCTTCACCTGGCCCTTAAGGCGGGCCAGCGCGTCTACTGTGGAACGCTCAGCCCGAAAGCCGAACTGAGCGTCCGACAAGTCCGGCCCCACATTCCGCAGGTGGCTCTTTAGGCGGCCAGCGATTATCCCCTCGAACATTTTGCCGACCTCATCGAGCAGGACGATGGGTCGGTATGCCGAGGGCGAGTCTGCGGGGCGGCCTTCCTTGCGAAGGAGGCACAGCTGTCCCTCCTTCCACGGTTTCGGGAACCTACCAGACGCAAGACATGCGCTAAAGAGGTCCCGAATCCGCTCCTCCATTTGAGTGGCGGCAATTGCCACCACCCTCGCCGGGACACCGTCGGGGCCCGGAGCCGTCTTCTTGGCGCGGATATGCACAATCGCCGCGCTGAGTTCCGACTCCGTGACAGGAGGGGCCTCCTCTTCCTCCTCGGCTGGCGGAGCTATTCCCCGCGGAGGGTCCATCACTGGTGGGGTGAAGTTGTCCCTGCACGGGAACAGGGACTGAACCACCCCATCCAGGAATGAGGGCTCCAGGGTCTCGGCCACCGGGGGACCAAAGGGGCGCAGCTTGTTTCGCGCCGCCTTGTATGGCCTCCCGTAGGGATCTCTGTCGAGACCCTCCAGCATCTCCGCTCTCGCCGAGTCCCTGGCGTCGGCGATGGCCCGCTCGAGGACCCGTTTTGCCTCTATGTACACCTCATAGAGGTGGTCCTCGTGGGCGAGGTCTCGTCGACGCCGCCGCCGGCTCCGCGCGTAGGCCCTTCTGGCCTCCACGCACGCCGCTCGAAGCCTCTCCAGCTCGGCCGACCACCAGTACACCGCCCTATTGGGCAGCGGTCGGCCGGACCGAGGCATGCTGGAATTGCACACCTCGGTCAGAGACTCCCTCAAGTGTCCCGCCACGATGTCCACGTCCAGGCCGGCGGAAGGCGGCGAAAGCCAGTCCTGGATAAACGCCGCCTCCGCCGCCGCCTCCCTGTCCAGGCGGGTGATAGCCCACCTTGGGAACGCTGACCGCCCCGAGAGGGGCCGCGTCCCTCCGGGGCCACCGGTGGAGATGTCGAACCGCACGTAGCGGTGGTCCGACATGGTCTCCACCAAATCCACCCGCCAGTTCAGCACGCGCGCGGCCAGCGCAGGGGTGGCAAAAGTGACGTCCACTATCGAGCCACCCTGTCGCCGCACGCATGTCTGAACGTTCCCTCTGTTGAGGAGGGAGAGCCCAGAGGAGGCTGCCCACTGTTCCACTGCCCGCCCGCGATGGTCGGTGGCCGGGTTGCCCCAGGCCACCGACTTGGCATTCAGGTCTCCCAATACGGAGACCTGACGCGGCGCCGCCCTGCCGACCACGGCGGCCAGGGCTCCGAGATAGTTCTCAAAGTCCTGGAGAGGGCGGTTTGGGGAGAAATAGACGCCCACGAAGGCTACCTCTCCCCACGCGGCGGCCACGTATCCCGGTCCCCTCTCTAATAGCGAGAGGGGAGGGGAGTCTGTGGAGGACCGCGCCGCTAGTGCCACCAAGCCGTCCTCGTCACCCAGCCAACTGCCGGGGATCGAGTAGGGCTCGGCGACCACCGCCACGTTCACCGACCACTCAGCCATGGCCTGCACAAGCAGGTCCTGGGCCGCTCTGCAGTGGTTGGTGTTCGCCTGGAGGATGCGGTGATAAGAAACCATTATTCCGACATCGCACCCTCCTCCTCAGCCACCGCCGCTGGAGCTGGAGTACCAGCGGCGGCGACAGCGGCGGTGGCGGCGACAGGGCGAACCTGCGCCGGCACTATGCCCTTCCTCGCGGGTGGCTGTTAACTCCTGCCCCCCATCCTGTGCCCCGCGGGGCGGCCGCTGGCAGCACACGCCGGGCAGTGTGGCGTGGCGGCGCTGCAAGTGGCACTCCTGTGTCCCTCCTGTCCGCACTGGAAGCAAGACTCTCCCCAGTCGGACTTGGAGGGACACGTAGATCGGGTGTGGCCCGGCGCGAAGCACTTGAAGCACCGCGCAGGCTTGTCCTCAAGCGGCCGGACCACAGCCGAGCTGAAGCCCACGAGCAGCCGTCCCTTGGTCGCCTTAAGGGCGGCCACTGCCGCGGCGACTGGGCACTCGACGCGAATGGCGCCCATGCCGCGGCGGCCGGGCCTGATGGCTCCCCCCTTCACGGCGCTGGCGCTGCAGCCTCCCGCAGCAGCAACGGCCGCCACCACATCCTCTTTGGTGACCGAATCGTCCATATCGATCACCTCCAAGGATGCGGTCTTGACGGGTCTGGCGACCGTCGCCACATCCGCGATGACCTCTTGCAACTTTGTTGCAAAGAGGTCCGCGTTTGCGCCGCGCTGCTCCCCCCCGAACTCAAAAATTCGGGCTCCGGCCTGGGTGCGGCGGCACGTGATGTTGCCGATCCCCAGCCGGGAGGGATCCGCGTTCGCACGAGCCCGTTTTAGGACGGACTCGTACGTTTCGCCCCGCTCTGCGGCCTCCGGGGTGATGGTCACCACGACCGCCGCAGTTTTGGGAGGAACCAACTTCCTCCCGCCCGCCGGAGCCTTCTGGGCTGCCGAAGCAGTCGCAGCGGGCTTGGGGGCCGACTTATTCCCCTTTTTCCCTCCCTTCCCTTTTCCTTTCCTGACCACTTCCGTCCACGACTGGTTGGACGGGGTGGTGGAGGGAAGAAGGACTTCTTCCTCCTGCGAGTTCTTGGGGGCCGCTGGAGTAGCAGACGACTCAGACGGCCCCTCCGCACTTGTGGTGGGGGTTTGAGAAGCCTTGGTCCTCTTGCCCTTGCCTTTGCCCTTGGAGGACTTCGGAGCCTGGGGCTGCGCACCTGATGCCGGGCCTGCTAGAGGCGCGGGTTCCGGCTCCCTCGGTGGTGGACTCTTATCCGCCGCTAGCGGTGGGCGGAGCCGCTTTTCCGGCAAGAGCCGGTCCTCGATGCCTGCGAAGCAGGCTCTGGTGAAGGCCCTCTCCTCCATGATAACCTTTCGGATTATATCCTCAAGGTTGGAAGGGGAGGAGGAGGAGCCTCCTACTACCTGACTTGGGGCAGGTTGGGCAGGCCGGGCCGTGGCCTCAGCCAGCTTCTGGTGAAGCTGGCTGACCTCCGCCTGCAGGCGATCCACCTTCGCCTGCAGCTGCCGCGTTTCGTCCGTGGCCGTCCGCTTCACCAGCTCCAAAACAATGCCGTGCAAACTGGCGGCTCGGCATTTGAGGGCCTTCTGAAAGGTCCCCTTCAAATTAGAGGACTTTGAGGCGACCTCCAGTACCTCTTCCTTGTCTTCCTGTGCCATGTGCTCCAGTTCCGCCAGGGAGTGGTCAGCATACAGCACACTGGGTGCACCATAGCCAGCCCTCGACCGGGCGATTTGCGCCTGGCGCTCCTTAGCAGCGACCCTCTCCTCCAGGTCTTGCTGGAGTTGCGTCCTTTTCGCCAGGTTTAGCTGGCGCTCGGCATCTACCAGGCCCACATCATGGGTGGAAGCCGCATTGGAAGTCGAAGCCTTTTTGGACTTCGACTTCTTCTTCGCCTTGCTTCCGGCCGACTCCGAGGAGCCCTCGGACCCGAGCCTCAGATAGGCCCTCTTCCGCTTGAGGCGGTCGTTTTCGGCCGCCGACGTATCAAGATTGGAGCCGTCGGAGTCCGACAGCTCGTCTGGCCTGCTAAACAAGCTGGCCGCAGATGGTGCGCGGCCAGCGTCGCCGGCGTGGCCCTGAGAAGGGCCGTTGGGTTGGCTCTGAGAAGGGCCGTTTGAATCGCCCTGGGAAGAGCGATTCGAAATAAAACGCCCAGAGGCGTCACGCATAGGTTTGCCCGTCATATTCGCAGACGACCGCACTGATGCCTACGAATCACAGCGCACTTTAGCCGCCGGTCTGCCACTCCGTTACGGTGGTCAGACACGGCGTTGCCCGGGGGAAACTACGAGGAAGTATGCGCTGTGGGGGAACCCCCAACCTAACCTTTTTTTTTTTTTTTTTTTTTTTTTTGTCGCTGAGAAATGACGTTACGCATCTCCGCTCGTCGGGGGACGACACGGAGTATGTGGGACTCCCTGCCATAGTGGCAGTATACCCACTAAAACTCAGCGGTGTTCCCTCGTCGCCTTGATGGAGGGGTCATGGGAATCCGGCTCAGCCTTTGCGTCCACAACCCCCCCGGCGCATGCCCGCCTAACTGGCGGGCCCCGCATGTCCCCCCGGCTGGGGGGCTACGGGAATGGCCGGGAACACCTGGCCATTCCCGTCCGGCACTGGTGGAAGCCTGTGCAATACAGGCGAGGGTGCCCCCGCACCCGTCGCCTGCTGGCTTCCACCTGGGAGGAGTCGGAGGTGACTGTCATACTGACGTCGTCTTCGACCCCTCCTCCGCCTTCGGAGCGGCGCCGCGAGAGGGTCTTCCTCCCGCGCGCGCTCCGCCGCCTCCTTCTGGGACATGACGTGTTCGCAGAAGGAGGCGACTGCCGCCCAGGACCCCTCGTCCCTCAGCATGGCGTTGACCAGGCCGGGGAGCGAGAGGTCCGTTCCGATCGCCGCGGTGAGACTGCGGCGCGGCTCGGACCACGACGGGCACACCTCAAGAGTGTGCTGCGCCGTGTCCTCCGCCGCGCCACAGCCGTGACACGACGGCGTCTCCTCCCGCCCGATACGGTGCAGGTACGATCCAAAGCAACCGTGCCCGGACAGCACCTGCACCAGACGGAAGGAGAGGAACCCGTGCGACCGGTCGAGCCAGTCTCGCAGGACCGGCCCAATCGCGTCTAGGGTTCGGCGGCCGAAGGCTGCGGCGGCGAGGTCCCGCGTCCAGTGGACGACTATGGCGTCCTTCGCCTCCCGCCGGACGGCCTCCCGCTCTTCGGGGGCGGGGCTTTCTCCTCTCGCCCTCCGCCCCGCCGTCCATTCATACACTCTGGCGAGCACCCACGCCTCGAGTTCCCAAGGCGGGGTGCCGGCCAGAGCGCATGCCGCCGAGAAGGCGACCGTGCGGTAGGCCCTCGCCACCCGCTGGGCTATGGCCCTTTGGGGGGCCCGCAATGACCCCCAACCTAACCTAACCTTTTTTTTTTTTTTTTTTTTTTTGAACCGGGGTGGAAAATCCTCATGGATGTCCGCCGCCCTGGGGCGGGCGGCGGGGTCTGTCAGACTCTTACTGACTAAAAACCACCCCGGGTGTTCCATCTCACACCTACGCCGGGGGTCGCGGGAACGTACGATCCTTCCGCAACCCCCGGCTGGTGCCGGCCCGCCGCAGCGGGCCCCGTCTGGTCGGGGGGGGGAGTGAGGTGTTTGACTCCCCCCGCGACGTCTAAGAGGGGCGCGCGTGGAACACATCGCGCGCCGCCACCTCGGGTCCTGATGTGTGGGGGGCGACGGACGTCCCCGAGTCCGTCGCCCCTGGACCCGTTTAGGGGGGCCGGAAGAGGGCGTTGTCCGCCCTCCGCCGACGCCCGGTGCGCCTGCTGCGGGCAGGGTGAGTGGACGAGATCTCCCTCTCCCTTTCCGCAGCCTCCTTCTGCGAGACGACTGTTTCACAGAAGGAAACCACCGCGTCCCAGGACTCCTCGCTGTCGACCATGGACTCGACCACGGCCGGCAGCGAGAGGTCACTGCCTACTTCTGAGATGAGGGCACGGCGCGGCTCCTCCCAAGCGGCACACTCTGCCAGCGTATGCCACGCCGTGTCCTCCCGGCAGTCGACGCAGTGGTGACACCGGGCGTCCGGCTCCCTGTTTATGCGACACAGGTACTTCCCGAAGCAACCGTGCCCCGAGAGCACCTGCGTCACCCGAAACGACAGGGAGCCGTGCCTCCTCCCGAGCCAGCGCTCGAGCACTGGCCGGACCGCCTCGATGGTACCGAGGCCGGCGGTTGGGCGCGAAAGCCTGTCCCGCCATTCCGCCACCAGGACCTCGCGAAGCTGAGACCGACGCAGCTCCATATGGCGCTGCGTCAGCCCCTCGCCCCGCGCCCGCGCTTCCTCGCGCCACCGGTACAGTGACGCGAGTACTTTCGCCTCCAGGTCCCAGGGCGGGGATCCGGCCAGTACACAAGCCGCCTCGTAGGAGATCGTGCGATACCCCCGGACGACTCTGACGGCCATAGCTCTCTGCGGCTTTCGCAGGACTGCGATGCTACCGGCCGTCAGGTCAGTCGCCCAGATCGGGGCCCCATACAGGGCCATGGATCGCACGATCCCCACGTAGAGCCGCCTACAGGCGGCGCTCGGGCCCCCCAGATTGGGAAGCAGCGTTGACAGCGCCCCAGCAGCGCCCAACAACTTGGGCGCCAGCCGCCGGAAGTGGGGGCCGAAATCCCACCGGCTGTCGAGCACCAATCCCAGGTACTTCATGGTGGACTCGACAGCGATCCGAGCCCCCCCGACCACCATGTGTGATCCGGGCGGCGGCGCCCGCCGGGGGCCATGAAACACCATGGCCTCCGACTTGCAACCTAACCTAACCTTTTTTTTTTTTTTTTTTTTTCACGTGGAGAAATGCTCATGCATACTACACTACCACGGGGAGATAGTGCAGTTATGTGGGACTCTAACCCACTAAAACTCCACGGTGTCCTCCTCTGCCGCTTACGGCGGGAACACGGGCACGCGTTAGCACTCATCCGTGAACCCGCCGCGGCCGTCCGTTACCGGACCCTCCTCTGGGGAGTGCTCCCCATCACCGGCGCACCAGAACACCTAGCACGCCGTGACCACCCCAGGGAACCTAACCTAACCTAACCTAACCAGTTCCCCCCCAGCTCTCGTGGCGGTCGGATCGTTTTGTGTGTGCTCCGCGTTCAAAAAATCGTTCGAACGGGTTTTTTCGCGCAAAATATCAAGTGTGATATGTCATAAGGTGCGCGCTCGCGAGTTATAAACGTGTGTGAAAAAATTTTCAAAATCGGACCATCCAGTGAAACACCAGACTCAAAAAAAACTGAATTTTAACCTCAAAATTAGCACTCCAGACGAAACGCTGCCTGATTTTCCGCGGTAACCTACATTTTTCGGACTGCTGTTCGAAGCGCGCTGGAAGAATCTATAATCAGGCGAAGTCCCGGATTTTTCCGGGCAAAACTCGCTGAGCTACAGGGGAAAAAGTGGGAACCACGTGCCCACGAGCTCCCGGTTCCCGACGTCTGGTAAATATTCCACCAGCTGAACAGTGTGTATTTCATCGAGACTAATCAGCCGACACCCTGATCGTCGAAATCGGAGCACCCCCCTGGAAAATAAAGGACATTAAAAATATTACGAACTTTGACCGTATCCAGAGCTGGAACAAGCGCGATGACGTCACTTTTTCTGGACTTCTAAAAATTGCTCACCCACTGAGGAATAAGTGTGCAAAATTCCAGAATTTTTGGACAAGTAGTTTTGGAGCTACTAAAGAAACTAGTTTATAAGGAGAAACCTGTGACGTCACGACGAACCGAGGATACCTGTGACATCCTGTTCCCGGCAGTACCTGAGTGAAGAACCTCTCCAAAGAAGAACACTCTTCGGAACCAACCCCCTAGGACGCGTAATTTCTGCACTAGGAGCCATTTGCAGAAAATTGTCAGCCACCCCCAACTTTGGCTGGCTCCCGAGGGCGGTTTAAGCAACGGAGGACCTCCGGACAGGCGGGACAGCAAGGACCGGTTCATCTCCTGCGGAACAAAATTTTTAGTCAGTAAGTAGGATTAAGGGTTAATTTTATATAGATTTTAATGTAGAACAAGGGTCCCGGGCGGCATTACCGCTTAAGTTTGTACACCCCCTAGAGCCTCAGGGGAGCGAGATATCGTAAAAATAACACCAAATCGGATCTCTTACGAGAAGCGATCATAAGGTCGACCTCCCTGTAGACACCCTTAAAAACCACCCCCAACGAGATTTTTTGGAAAAACAGGAAAAATTTTGTATTCCTGATTTTCCAAAAAGAAAAGCAAGGGGCTTGCCAGTAAATTTGGGCCACGACCTATACCCTAATATTTTTCCCCGATTCGAGATCTCATTCCTAAGGGCGAAACCAAGCAAAAGTAGTTGGCACAAACCTACCCCTAACTTTGAGGGTGAATATTAAATTGACTAAGTGACCCACTCCTGTGGGACTCACGGGACCAGACGGCTCAACTAACCAGCTGTAACCTAAAACTTCTCCCGACGAACTAGGACGATTAGGAAATTTTTGACAGATTATTAAAAAAACACCCTTTCAAGCCGTCTGACGGCAAAGAGATAAAATTGTTTAGGTATTTATAAACCAAAAATTTTTCAAAAATTGCTCATATCTCGGAAACCGTACGTCCTAGCTCAAAAATAACAAAAATTTTCCACCCCCCTCCCTAACCTACCCCCCTCGCTCCGCGAACCCGAACCCCCTTAAACTCACCCCCCCCCTGTACCAAACCCCTAGGGTCCCAACCCCCTACCCCTTAAAACTAACTTTTAATTTCTGGACTTAGAAAAATTAGAGAACAAAATTTTAAACATCATCCAAAAATTTTTTATTTTATTTTCGTTAATAATATAGTATTCACATAACGTAGCATACAGTATATAAAGTCCCTTTAGGGGTCGCAACCCCTAAACTAAATAATTTTATATCTCGTAAACGGTGAGAGCTAGAGAGACGGGGTTTTTTGCTCGCTATAGGGCTCGGTCTGGAGAAGTTTTTAGATAGAGTCTAGAGACTCTACATAGAGCCAAAAAATTTTTTAATTTATTTTATTTTGTAAATTTTACACCCTATTTAGAAATAATTAGACTAAGTATACTATACGGCTATATAGTGACTACAGTAGAGTCGACTCTACCTAAAGTGACTAATAGAAATTTTTACCTTCTGTTTTTACTTTTAACTAACATTATCATTAACAATATTTTAGGACATAAGTAGACGCAACCACTGACTCTATATAGAGAAACTTTTCTTTATTTTATTTTACTATTTTTTCTTTATTTTAATTGTGTAATTTTATTAGCGGTCACGACAAAAGGGGTAGCTATTTACAACTTTTACAAACTTATCTGCCCCTCCGCATCACATTCCCAAAATGTTTGGAATTGGGCTCCATACGCCTATCAAAAAGCGGGTAGCAGAGACCGCGAAGTCACCCCCTAAGGTGGCCGTCCGCAAAAGTGTTGACAGGCTGGAGGCTGCTGCAAAAGCAAGTGCAGAACCAGCAAGGACCAGCGTGACAATGCAGGCAGGCCCTGCAGAAACAACTTATCTGGTCACCAAACCAGCGGGAAACACTACAGCAGCGCCCAGGGTACCAACGGGAAATGAGGAATCCCCCAAAAAACTCTACGTCAGCAGAGCAGCGGAAGCGGCAGCCTGCATGAACAAGGCGAAGGCACATCTGAGGGCCTCACGGAATCTGAAGACGGAAATTAAGGACGGCGTCGAAAAAGCACTTGCGCGACTCCTTGAACTATTCAAGGAAGCCGAAAAAGAGCTCAATTCTAAGTCAAAGGGAAATACAAAGGGAGGATGGGTGGATTTGGGAGTGGGAGCATATGTTGCTCCACCTCCCAACCCCACCCCCCCTCCCTCCTCTACCTCCGGCGAAAGCCTACTCATGGAACGAATAGAGGAACATACAAACCTCATCCGGGAAAATGGCAGGAAAATGGATGAACTGAAGGCGACTATTGAGAGGCACGCTGAAAAAATGGAAAAGGTAGAAACACCTACCTACGCCGGGGTGACCGCGACCCAAAGTGACAGGGCACTACAAAAGCGCACACTGCACTCGGTCGCGGTCACCTCGACCGACGAGATGGAAACAGGAGAGGAAGTACTCGAAAGAGTTAGAAAGGCTATAGACGCTAAAGAAGGATGGGTAAAGGTGGAAAGGGTCAGAAAGGCCAAAAACAGGAAAGTAATAATGGGCTTTGAGTCCAGGGAAGAACGAGATAAAGTAAAGGATAGAATAGGGAAGGAAGGAGGCAGCCTCACCATCGAGGACGTGGAGAACAAAGACCCGCTGATCAGGCTTGGGGATGTCCTGTCAGTTAATACCGATGAGGACATCATCAAGGCTCTTCGGAACCAGAATGGGGCTGTCTTCCACGGTCTCGGTGAGGGGGAGGACAGGATAGTAATAAAATATAGAAGAAGAGCGAGAAACCCTCACACAAGCCACGTAGTTATAAGCGTGTCGCCCAGCGTCTGGAGGCGGGTGACAGATAGGGGCTATGTATACATAGATCTCCAGCGGATTAGAGCGGAAGACCAGACTCCACTAGTCCAATGCACGCGTTGCTTGGGGTACGGCCACGGCAGAAAGTACTGCCAAGAGACCGCAGACGCATGCAGCCATTGTGGCGGTCCTCACCTGAAAACGGAGTGCCCGGACTCGCTAGCTGGAGAGCCACCCGCCTGCAGAAATTGTAAAAAAGCGAAATTAACGCAGATGGAGCACAACGCCTTCAGTTCAGACTGCCCCGTACGCCGCAAATGGGACGAATTGGCCCGGTCGACCGTCGCATATTGTTAACGCCAACGTTGCCACCACCACATATGGCTATATGCAAGCGAACCTCCAACAAAAAAGGCTTGCAACAATCGAGCTATTGCTCGAACAAGACCATCTTAGAGAAGTAGTTGCCAAAAATGACTCTAAGCCTAAAATCGTTGGAGGTGACGTAAATGCGAAAAGCACTTGGTGGGGCAGCAAGACGGTCAACCGTAGGAGAGAGGAAGTATGTGGGACTCTTGGTGAGCTCGGGCTGCATATACTTAACGCAGAAGAAATCCCGACCTTCGACACAGTTAGGGGTGGACAACACTATAGCAGCCTTGTCGACACAATAGCTTGTTCGCCAAAATATATCCTCGACAAGGTAGCAGACTGGAGAGCCATCGAGGGCCTGAGCGGCTCCGACCACAACGGCATCGTCTTCAAAATTTTACAGACCAAATCTAAAGAATTAAGGGTAGAAAGTACAGGGATTTTTAATACAAAAAAGGCCAACTGGTCTGCTTTTCATGAGAAACTCACCCAGCTGAGCCAAATCAAAAAACAAGTTGGAAAACTTACCTTGCCGTGGTGGTCGTGGAGGATGATCAGCTGTGCTGCGCTAGCTCGTAGATCCATCGTTGTCGAAGAGTACCTGCAACAGAAAAAAGTGTATAAATTAGAAGCAGCCCGAGCCCAAACCGAGAGTTGGAAGTTCTGCTGCAAACAGGATAGGGAAGGGGTATGGGAGCTAATATATAGGGTTACAGGAAGGACATCGAGCGGGGTGGAGGATCCGCCACTGGTAAAAGACGGGGAAGTGCTGGACGCGGAAGGGTCCGCCCGATACAAAACAGAAACCCTATATCCAGAGGACCACCCAGCTGCGGACAACCCTCACCACAGCCGTGTTAAACAAGAGGCAAAATTAGTGAATGAAGGTGAAAATGGTGAGCCATATGACCCTCCATTCATTAAAGCCGGATGTGAAGAAAAATATTTTGACTACTGCACAAAGATTGCACAGAAGCCAATAGATAGATATAAAACGGTCTGAACAATATGCTTATAGTATATTTAGATATATATTTATCAAGCATATAGAAATAAGTATTATTAAGCGGTAGTGTAAAAATAGAAATAAAAATAAGCTGATCATGTATGACAATAAAATGTTAAAATTTGTGTTAGATTAAGAAAAAATTTGTTGAACAAATAAATGAACAAATTGGACCTTTATTCCCCCCCTACATAAGAAAAATAAAGAAATGAAATAATAAAGATAAATTAGATTTTAGTTAGAAAGAAAGTTAGATTTTTGTTTTAGAATTAGAAAGTAGATATAGCAGAACAGGTTCGAATCGGGACACAACCCGTAAAAAGAATGCAAGATGTGACGGATGCAGAAAGACAAAGTATGCAGCATGATAGTGCGAGAGGCACAAAAGCGAGAAATGGTATGACAATGAGAATTAGGCTAAGCACAGGCTCCGATTATGTTGGAGGTAGAGTATATAATAAAAAAAAAAAAAAAAAAAAAAAAAAAAAACCTAACCTAACCTAACCAGTTGCACTCGGTCTCTCGAGCTGTAAGCAGCAAAAACCCACGCGCTCCGCACAAAAAATTACGGAAAAATAGGTTTTTCTTATCCGATCGTGAAGAGTGAGGTGTTGTTGGATGCGGAAACTTGTGCCGCAAAAAGTGCCGCGATCAAATTGTGCCGTTGAAGTGTGCCTAAAAAGTTATAAGCGAAAAACCTCGATTTTAGAGGTTATAAGTGTATCACGAAAACTTAAAACGCAAACGCTGCGAGAACGAGAGCGACGACCCCCTGTTTTTACAGTGGAATATTGTGACCACAGTGGTTCCTGACCATCTGGACCACCTACAGCTGTCCTGACATCGCGCATTTGCGAGATATTCAGGATTTTCAATAAACCACGTGCGCTGAAAAAGTGGAAGGAGTGGACACAGCAACCTGAAACTTGGTGTCAACTTGGACCTCTATTTGACAAGGCGAGTGCAACAAATTTTGGATTTTTACGACGACTGGTATATTTTATATAACAGTTGGAAGTTCGAAACTTTCTACCTTAATATCTCTGGACAGAAGACCTTCAACAAAAATTTTCAACAGCAGCCTGGTGCGCGCTTATTAGGAGATTAGATACCTTAAGTTTTAGATTTTTATTTCCAGTATTCTTAAAATTAAACCCGATTTTGTAAGAAAACCATATTTTCAAAATTTTTTGACTTGTTTTTTGACTTTTAAAATTTTTGTTTTCTATACTTTGTAGCTCCTTATTTTAAGTATTTTATGTAATTTTTCTAGATTTTTCCGACCAGTAGTTCCAGAGATATCGAATTTTAAGTGATTTTCGGCCATAATTCTAAATTTAATCTTTAAAATCAATTTTTGACCTTAGGACAGGGTCCAATATATATATTGTGACCCATTTAAGTCCAAACTCGGGCCGTATACCTTTTAAATTGACCGTTTTGACAAAAACGCGCCATCTTGGTTTTCGGGTTTCATTTTTCAAAACAGGATATCTCGGGAACCGCTGGCCCGTTTATACTCATTTTTCCACTTCGGCCAGTAGCTGATAGTTAATTTTAAGTGTATTCGGTTTTCAGCCTGTTTCAGGGCTATCAAATTTTTGTCGCTGAAACCAGTTTCAGGATATACCTGAAGCGACGCCAAGCTGTGGGTCCAAAACCCCGTCCTTCTGTGACGAAGGGTTTTGAAGTTACGGACGTTTTTGTAAGAGATTTGACAGCTCGGCGTCCATCTTGTTCAGATTCAAACCGCCATAACTTTTGAACCGGGGGTCGTGGGAGATTGGGGTTTTTGATTTTACACTCAGGGACCTTCCGTCCCCTTCTCCCCGCGTTTTCAGGCGGTTTGGAGCTGAAAATTTTCAGGATCCTGAAAGTGGTTTCCGCGGACAGCAGAGCTCGAGCAGAGCTGGGAGAGTCCAAACTCGGGCGTTCTGCGACCAACTGAACCGGAGATATTACCTGTTGAATACTGACTTTGACAGTTGTGCCGCCATCTTAGTATAAATTAAAACACCCATATCTCCGTAACGGAAGGTCGTAGAGCGACGAGATTTGTTTTAGGGTGATAGGTTTTCATTTGTCTTACTGTTGGGTAAGCTTTCAGGAGTTTTCAGGACAAAAAATTTTTTCAGCCTGAAAAGTATATCAGTGGCTAGATCTCGTCGAGCACAGCCAGATAAGCCCAAGCACGGTGTGATTCGGTCGGGGGGTTACGGAGTAATTGCGTTGTAACCATATTCTTGCCGCCATCTTGGATTGGAACCAGAATTTCGAACTGTGTTTGCTCCGGAACCCTTGGGGCTAGGTGCCCCGTGTTTGGTATTGTTGGATTGGGCTTGACGGGTTCTATCGACTGACACTATCAGATAGACTCTACATAGAGCCATTTTAGCACAAAAGCAGAAAATAGGTTTTTATGGTCTAAATTTATGCCCCGACCAATATAGAGCCATTTTTACGTACCCAGAGCCCCGAGAGTGTGTCTAGAGTCGTAGTAGAGCCCGACAAAAAATTAAATAATATATAGGTTTAAGTTTTATATTCATATTATTTTGTGTTATTGTGTGTTACCCCTAATCTATTTTGTTTCTACTCTACCGTCCCTATTGACGTTCTTACACTAGACTATCGTCCCTATTGACGTAATTTCCGAACTCTATCGTCCCTATTGACGTTATTTCCTCCTTCTTTACAATTTTGACACATACCTCGCAACATGTTCTGCTTAGATAGAACACCTTTAAAGGCGACTGACGGTGAAAATTCTCCGTCTGGACCTAGGGCAGTTGCCCCTCCCAACGTAAGACTTAGTATAGAGGAGTGGGAAGCCGCAAATGTCAGCCCCACCCCTTCTACAACGGAAAAGACGTCGCAGGCCGGCCCTGCGAAAACAAATTTGAAATCATTTTTGACACAGGAGAGTAAAGAGGCGACCGCGACCAGACCGAGGAAGTCTGTCGAATCATGCTCACCGCCAAAGGCCAAATACGCAGACCGAATAATGGAGGCCAAAGCCTGCCTGACCAAAACCAAATTGAACCTTAACAGCTCCAGAAACACCAAAACGGAAATAAAAACTGCCGTTATCGAAGCTACCAACCGATTGTTTCAATTGGTGAAAGAAGCTGAAACGGAGCTGAAAGGAGTGAAACAAAAAATGACCAGGGAAGGGAACGTACCAGCGGAGATACCACCAGTAGCCGAAATTCCATCTACTTTAGCCCCCTCTCAAAATGTGGACGCATGTAAGATCCTTGACAAAATTGAACAACATACAAAGCTCCTAGAAGAAAGCAACAAGAAAATAGAGGAGCTAAAGGAAACCATCGACCACCATAGGGATTTCCTGGGAAAGGGAAATACCTATGCGAGCGTGACCGCAGCCAGGGGTGTAGGGTTACTGCCAAAGCGTAGTACCTTGCACTCGGTTGTGGTCACGTCTAAGGATGAGACAGAGACCGGTGACGAAGTCCTAGATCGAGTGAGGAAAGCAGTCAATGCTAAAGATGGATGGATAAAGGTTGAGAAAGTCAGGAAAGCCAAGGACAGAAAAATCATCATAGGACTAGAAACTGAGCAGGAAAGGAAAATGATCAAGGACCGACTCCAAAAAGAGGGTGTTGACCTCACGGTCGAGGAAGTTAAAAATAAAGACCCGCTTCTGATTCTGAAGAACGTCTTGGTAGTAAATACCGACGAAGATGTTCTTAAAGCGCTGAGAAATCAGAATCGGAGTGTTTTTGACGGCCTCGACAGTGGGGAAAACAGAATGGAGGTCAAATATAGGAAAAGGACACGGAACCCTCATACTGGCCACGTTATCGTAAGCGTCTCGCCCACCATCTGGCGACGAGCAATGGACATTGGAACCGTGCACGTAGATCTGCAGCGCGTCAGGGTCGAAGACCAGACCCCACTGGTGCAATGCACGCGCTGTCTGGGCTACGGGCACGGCAAACGTTACTGCAAAGAATCTGTTGACCTGTGCAGCCACTGCGGCGGGCCACACCTGAGGTCGGAATGCTCCGATCACCTAACGGGTGTCCTGCCAAAGTGCCGGAACTGCACAAGAGCCAAGCTCGGGGACGCTGGCCACAACGCCTTCAGCTCGGAATGTCCAACACGCCACAGATGGGATGAAATAGCAAGAGCTACAGTAGCATACTGCTAAGGGCACCCACGGAAACCCAAACCCCTACAGAATGGTACAGGCCAACCTCCAGCGGAAAAGACTAGCGACCAACGAGCTTTTTACCGAGGCGGAAAAGCGTGGGATCGCCATTGCTCTCCTCCAGGAACCATATGTAGGCGGGGCCGAAGTAATGAGGAGTCATAGAGGCGTCCGGATCTTCCAGAGCACTGAAACCGGAGAGGGGATTGTCAAGGCCGCAATAGCGGTCTTCGATCAAGACCTTATTGTAGAACAATACCCGAAACTCACCACGAACAACATCACCGTGGTGGGGATCCGAACCAGTGCCTGGAGGATCACACTAGTCTCCTTTTACTTCGAGCCAGACCAGCCAATTGAACCATACCTCGACCACCTCAAACGTATTGAGGAGGAGGTAGGATCCAGAATGTGGATACTTGGAGGAGACGCAAATGCTAAAAGTACCTGGTGGGGAAGCCTGACCATTGACCGCAGAGGCGAAGAAATGTCCGGATTTCTCGATGAGCTGGACCTGAACATACTCAACAGAGGGGAAATTCCGACCTTCGACACGATCAGAGGAGGCATTAGATACTGCAGCCATGTCGACTTAACGGCGTGTTCTACGGATATCCTAGACTTGGTAGACGACTGGAGGATAGACGAGGGCCTCACGAGCTCGGATCACAACGGCATTGTATTCAACATCAAAGTAAAAAGATCTAAAGGTATACAAATTAGTAGAACAACCAGAATTTTTAACACAAGAAAAGCAAATTGGCCTGAGTTTCGTGAGAAACTCGGTCAATTAATGCAGACAAACAAACTAAATAAAACTGAAATAGACAAATTAAATACAGCCGAACAATTAAACTTAGTAACAAAATTATACACTAACTCAATTAGAGAAGCATGCACTTCATCTATCCCAAAAAAGAAAACAAAAGAAGTGTTTGCCTTGCCGTGGTGGTCCGAGAAACTCGAAGGGATGAAGAAAAAGGTCGCTACCCTGAAAAACAGAGTTAGAAATGCTGCACCAGTCCGAAGATCGAAGGTCGTCGAAGAGTACCTGAAACAGAAAGTTGAGTATGAGACGGAAGCAGCCAAGGACGAAGTCGAGAGTTGGAAAAATTTTTGCTCAAGACAGGACAGAGAAGGGGTTTGGGAAGGAATCTACAGGGTGATAGGTAGGACCAAGGAAAGAGGTGTGGATCGGCCACTAGTGAAGGACGGGGAGGTCCTGGACGCAAAAGGCTCGGTGGAACTGCTGGCGAAGACATTTTACCCAGAGGACCACTCAGGCAATGACAGCACCTGCCACAGCCTCACTAGAGAAACGGCCGAGGTCGTGAATGCTGGAAGGCAAGGTGAACCATGCGAGCCACCATTCACGACGGCTGAGCTAAGGGCAGCGTGCGAGTCATTTAACGCCAAAAAAGCGCCAGGAGCCGACGGCTTTACCGCCGACATCTGTTGCCAGGCCATCAGAAGTGCCCCGGAGGTATTTTTAGCTCTCCTGAATGGCTGTTTGAGATCCCACCTCTTCCCCGAGACTTGGAAAGAAGCCATAGTAATCATTTTGAGGAAGCCTGGTAAAACGGATTACAGTTCCCCAAAGGCATACAGACCTATCGGCCTATTACCAATTTTCGGGAAGATTTACGAGAAGATGTTGGTGGCCCGCCTCAAGTTTCATCTGATCCCAAGGATGAGTACTCGCCAGTACGGATTCATGCCCCAAAGGAGCACCGAGGACTCCCTCTATGCGCTAATGAAACATATACGTGGCAAACTGAAACTCAAGAAAATAATAGTTCTAGTTTCATTGGACATAGAGGGAGCCTTCGACAGCGCATGGTGGCCAGCCATAAGGGTCCGTCTGGCTGAGGAACAGTGTCCGGTTGGCTTGAGGAGGGTCATCGACAGCTATCTCGAGAACCGAAGGGTCAAGGTCAGGTACGCAGGAGAAGAGTGTTGCAAGGCCACAAGCAAGGGCTGTGTCCAAGGCTCTATTGCGGGACCAATATTTTGGAACCTGTTGCTGGACCCACTTCTAAAGAGCTTGGAGGGCAGGGATGTCTATTGCCAGGCTTTTGCAGACGACGTTGTGCTGGTTTTCGATGGTGACACAGCGTTGGAGATCGAGGGACGTGCCAGTGTCGCGCTCGGGCATGTTCAGGCGTGGGGTGCTCAAAATAAGCTTAATTTTGCCCCGCACAAAACCAATGCAATGGTTATGACCATTGCACCGTACGACACCCCGCGGGGACGCGGGGACGCGGGGTGTCGTACTTTAATTTGCGCGTTATGACGCGCAAATTAAAGTACGACACCCCGCGTCTGAACATGGGTGGTATCGACATTGCCATGTCCAGCGAGATCAAAATCCTGGGTGTTACCATCGACAATCAGCTCACTTTTAACGCACACGTCGCAAATGTGTGCAGGAAGGCAATAGGCATCCACAAACAGCTGACCAGGGCAGCGAAGACCAGTTGGGGGCTCCACCCTGAAGTCATTAGGATAATATATGTGGCCACCGTGGAACCAGTCATCCTGTACGCCGCCAGCGTATGGGCACCGGCAGTCGAAAAGCTAGGAGTCAAGAAGCAGTTGGGAGCAGTTCAGCGCGGTATTGCACAAAAGTTGTGCAAAGGATACCGGACGGTCTCCTTAAACTCTGCGCTGGTGCTGGCTGGGATACTACCTCTCGACCTGCGAGTCCGCGAAGCGGCATCGCTATACGAGGCTAGAAGAGGTGTACCGCAGCCAGCACTCGGCGACAGGAGCGTTGAGCAGACCGCCTCGGCAATGGAAGCTCCACATCCTGCAGAGCGCGCCGAGCTAGAGCTCGTAAGCCTGGTAAACCAAGAGCAACTAGATGCCCAGAACGAACTTGAGGTTCGTATCTTCACGGACGGGAGCAAGATTGGGGGCAAGGTTGGAGCGGCACTATCCATATGGAGTGGTGACGCCGAAACCAAAGCTCTCAAGCTTGCTCTCCCACACTACTCCACTGTTTACCAGGCTGAGCTTCTGGCGATATGCGTAGCAACCAGGGTGATCCAAAAGCACAATGCGCAATCGTTTGGAATCTTCAGCGACTCCATGGCAGCCCTCCAAACAATCCAGAACTACAATAGACACCACCCCCTGGCAGTAGAGACAAGGGCCAATATTAGGTCCCTGTCGATCCAAAACAAAGCTGTCACCTTGTTTTGGATCAAAGCCCACGTGGGGTTGAAGGGGAATGAGAGGGCCGATGAACTGGCCAAAAGAGCCGCTGAAGGTTCCAAACGCAAGCACGACTACGACCTGTGTCCAGTTTCATACGTCAAGCGATGCATCCGAACGGCAACGCTTGACGTGTGGAACCAGAGATACTGCGCTGGAGAAACGGCTTCTGGGACGAAATTGTTCTTCCCGGACGCGGTGGCGGCGTACGGGATAGTCAGAAAAATAAAAATCAGCAATATCCTAACTCAGATCATGACTGGGCACGGTGGGTTCTCGGAGTACTTGAATCGTTTCAAGTGCAAAGAGAGCCCATCGTGCATCTGCGATCCTGACATTGCTGAGACGGTGCCACATATATTGTTCGATTGTCCTGCTTTCGGCCGGGAAAGACTTGTGGCTGAGCATATACTCGACACGAGGCTAGATTCAGAAAATGTATGGCGAATAATGAAAGGTAAGAAAAGAGAGTTGTTTTTGGATTTTTGTGTCAAAATTTGTGAAAAAGTAATAAAGAGAAATAAAACAGGATAAGAAAAAATGCTTACATAATATTGTATAGAATATTAGGGTCAAGCATTGAAAACAGACGTAATTAAAGAAACTCCGAACTCTAAGAAACCGATAAACATTTATAAATAATAATACACTGCCACACATAAAAAATTGCAAAGAGTAGTAAAGAACGGTCTAAAAACATGTAATAGAGACAAGAATAGATCTTAAGATAATTGTAAAGCGCAACAAAAATATTGTAAACTGTAATAGTAGTAAGGTTTAGATAATAAAAGTAGACATAAAAATCGTGTAGTAGAAATAAGAATAAAATATAAGAAAGTTGTAAAAGTGTAATAACAAATGTAATAGCAGTAAGGTTTAGAAAATAAAAGTAGAACTAAGAAATATGTAATAGAAATAAGAATAAAATTAAGACTATTGTATTTGTGAAATTGGGAAAATAATAAAAGAAAAGAGTTGTGTTGCGTTGCACCCAAATAAAAAACAAGAATATGGAGAAGAGTACAGAATAGGGAAAGTAGAAGGGCGTCCTACCCTTAAAGACAGAAAGAAGACAGTATGATAGAAAGATAAAGTATGCAGAATGAAAGTGCGAGAAGAATAGCAGCGAGAACTTGTATGAATGATTAGCCTAACAAGGGCTCCAATAACGTTGGAGGTAGAAGAATAAAAAAAAAAAAAAAAAAAAAAAAAAAAAAAAAAAAAAAAAAAAAACCTAACCTAACCTGAGCGAACCTAACCTGAGCGGGTGGGACCGGCGTTGGCTGAGTAGGAGCAGCAAACATTTCGGATGGCACAGGCACCCGACTCGCCGGTGCCCCCAGGGCCTCCGTTCGCGATGCTGTCGGCATGCTCCCCCCCCGGCGACCCAGGGTGAGATCCCTAAGGCCGACTCTGCCGTTAGTGAGGCACAGGTCGTAAAAGGCAGCGATGCCACAACTAGCGCCGGCTTAGCGCAGCGGCAAATCGCTAAACTAAAAAAAAAAAAAAAAAAAAAAAAAAAAAAAAAAAAAAAAAAAAAAAAGTTCGCTCAAGACCGAGACTCCAAAACAATTCACGACCTGTACCATCAAACTTTTGATGGACCTGATCAAGGCCATCAGGCAGGGTGTAAAGAAAAGGTCATCCTTGATGGCCTGGCCACGTTGCTTACCCTGTACCATGGCTAGGCCATTAAGGGTGATCCACTGAAACGCCCGCGGCCTTAGAGGAAAGGTCGCCCCCCTCCGCCATCTCCTGAGGGAACAAGGCATCGACGTGGCGCTAATAAGTAAGACCCTGTTAGGGCCCGAGGATAGGGTCAGGGTCCCAGGGTATCACTTATATATAGGAAGGACGAAAGGTCGGCCCACACGCGGTACCGTGGTCTGGCAGTACTAGTGAGGCGAAGAGTCGTTTATCAGGAGCTCCCCTTGCCGTCGCTCAGCAGCTTCTAGGCCCTGTTTGTGCAGCAGCACGTTGCCGGCGAGGACATAAACATCTACGCTTGCTACAAGCCACCCGCGGCTCATCTGGACCTTAACAAGCTGCGGGCCCTGCTTGCAGATACATCACGTGCCACCATCCTCGCCGGCGACTTGAAATGCAAGCACCCGGCGTGGAACTCGTGCACAGCGAATACCGAGGGGAGACGGCTCTTCGCAGACTCGGAAGCCCTCGGCTACACGGTGTCCGGCCCGGAAACGCTGACGCACTATCCGGATACGGCGCGCTACATGCCGGACATGCTGGACATCGTAGTCCACCGGGGGCTCAGCTGCCAGATCACCCAGCAAATGATAGACGACGAGTTACAGTCGGACCACCAACCTGTACTCGTCGTCTTATCGGGGATGCCGACCCGACTGAAGCCAATAGCGCCACGTCGAACCACGGACTGGAACAAGTTCGTGGGAATAGTAGAGACCACCACGCCGACTCGGCCTATCACTACCTCCGCGGACGTCGACAAGACCGCGGAAGATGTCACTGCTTGCATACAAAGCGCCTTAGAAACGGCGACAAGCACGCAGCCGCAGGGAGAAGGGCTATTGCCGCCCCTGCCGGCGCACATCAACACGATGATCGCCGTGAAGAGGCGCACTCGCAAGCAGTGGCAGCAATCAAGATGCCCGGTTCTTAAGAGAGAGCTCAACTGTCTCGCGGAGAAGGTTAAGGCCGAGTTGCAGGCGCTTACCACCACGAGCTGGGAGGACAGGATAGACGCCATGACGGATAGCTGGCCGTCACTGCGCTGTGCGGCCAGCTAACGAACACCCCAGCTCTGCGTCCACTGCTCAAAAGCGACGGGGCGCTAAGGTACCTAGCAGAGGACCGGGCGGAGGTTTTCGCCGAGCACCTGTAGCGTCAGTTCCGCCCAAACCCGACCAGCGACACCGACCATGTCGCAGAAGTCGAGAAACACCTGGGAGACTACTTCGCAACGCCGATATCTCCCGATGAGGACCCCGTCTTTTTCTCGCCGGGCGCAGTCAGACGCGCCATCCTTAAGACGAAGCCCAGGAAGGCCCCCGGTGTTGACGGTATCACCAACACAGTGCTGCGCCACTTGCCGTACCGTATGGTAGCGGCACTGGCACGCCTGTTTACGAGGATACTGCGCACGGGGGCCTTTCCCGCCTCGTGGAAGGAAGGGCGCGTCATTATGCTGCCCAAGGCGGGAAAAGCCTGAAGCCGGAGAGCTATCGGCCGATCACGTTGTTGCCGACAGTCTCCAAGGTGTTCTAAGCACTCCTGCTGCGACATCTCCAGCCTCACATAGCGCCGCGCCCGGAGCAGTTTGTGTTTCGGGCGGAGCATAGCACGACGCTCCAGCTGTCGAGGGTACTGCACCATCTCGCGGCTGCGCTCAATAAAAGAAGGAGTACTCGGTTGCAGTATTCCTCGACATGGAGAAGGCCTTCGACCGCGTCTGGCACGACGGCCTGGTATACAAGCTGCCCACATCAGGCGCGCCCCGTCGCGTCGTGAAGGCGGTCTCTAATTTTCTTACAAACAGGACCTTCTCTTGAGCCCGGTTTATTGGCGTATTGTTACTGTCCATGCCGTCAAGGTCATAGTTTTGTTGTTTTTGTGGATTATTCCCTTTACACATTGTCAAATGGTTTACGTGTTTTTTTACTTCGGACGCAGTATTTAAACGAACGACGTACAATACTTTCCCTTTTTTCTTTTTAATAATTCCCTTGCATCAATCAAAGTTGCTGCTTTTAAATTTCGTACCTATACAATACCTGGTCACCCGGTTTGAACACTTGTTTATTTCTTCCCCCGTATGACTTAATCAGCGAGCACTGTAAGTTGACAAGTTACATTATCAGTGGGGTTTGTGAGCGAGGCCGACGCTGTTTGTGGGTCAAATAGATCTAACCGTGGCCTAAGCTTTCGCCCATAAACTAGCTCAGCCGGTAAAAAAATCCGTGACAGAATGAACCGAATTTATGTAATCAAAAAAGTTATTTAAAAAATAAAAAACCCGACTGCGTAAAAAACTTAAGTTAATAAAAAAAACAGAAAAGCTAAAAACAAGCCCATTTTAAATTAAATTAAAGTTGGAACCAGGCGGGACCCATTTGAATTTGAAAATACAATAAAAATGTAATGGGTCCCGCCTGCTTCCAACTTAAATTTAATTGAAAATGGGCTTGTTTTTAGCTTTTCTGTTTTTTTATTAACTTAAGTTTTTTACGCAGTCGGGTTTTTTATTTTTTAAATAACTTTTTTTTAATTTCCAGCTTTTTAGTTTACAACATAATGTGATTGTAATAAATATTGTAATATCGCAGACGATTTAGTTCTTGGTACGTGGGTAAGACCGCGAAAAATTGTACAGTTACATTCATGACATCATAACGCACGTTACGTACATGACTGAATGTTACGTACATGACCATTATAAAGCTTAGCTCACATCATTACAGTAAAGAAATACAAAGATTACAGGAAAAATAAAACAGTCTCTAAATTATATTTTATGTAAAGATTACAGGAAAAATTCAATTTCTTTAGGAAAATCTTCTTATTTAAACAGCAGGTGGTACCATACAAAATATATCAATCACCTGACCTGTTAAATAAATCTTTTCTAAATTATATGTTTATTTTTTTAGAACAGTTTTATATATTTTTTCATTAGTAATACATAGCGTATAACAAGAGAAACAATATGATAAATTAAAACATAAAACTTGACTGCGTAGTATTTAAATTTTATTTAAAAAAAATTCACTAGTCATCACTAGTGTATTCTCAGCTTAACAATTTGTCATGACTGTAACGTTACACATTTTGTTACACACTGTTATAATCATGACAAAAAATGCGTGGGACATAAGCTAAAACCAAAATTTCACTTAAATTGCGGATAGCCAAGGACTGCGACGTAGTTTTATTCGTTTGTGTAATGAACCAACATAAACACGTATAATATTGAGACAGAAATACAACAAATCTCATTTATCAAACAAAGTTGATGTTATAAGTTAAATGAAATGGGGACAAGCGAAAAATGACTAATGTACAATTTTTCGCGGTTTTACCCACGTGTTTTTTATGATTTGTCACTTCAAATTACTTTTAACCATATCGCTCCCCCCACCGAATAATATGGTAATCGATAAATCAAAATTTTACAAGAAAAATAAAAAACTGTTTTATGCGTATATCTCGGCACGCGTAGATCGTAAGGTAGACATTTAAACGTCAAAACAATGCTAATTTTTTTACAATCTATTTTATATTATGATTTTTTGTAATACTTTAATAAAATTAAGTTATTGGCAAAAATAATGTTACTGAAATTAAATGGCAAAAGTATAGTATGCAACGCATCATTACCATATTATTCGCGTGTAAACGCAACAATATCGTAGTCAATATTAATGCATTATAGTATTATTCGTTGTAATACGGTGTCAAAAAACCTAACGGCAATATGATATTACGATATTATTCGTGTGAAATCCAAGCGATAGTGTATACTGTAATATTACATTATAGTAACATTCGTTGTCAAAAGATTAACAGTAATATTACAGTATAAAAATACATGTTTTATTAAATAATCCAGTACTTATTATTTGATTTGGCAGAAAAATAACAATAATAGAGGAAGTTGATATTAATACTGGAAATGTAATTTATAATAGCGTTTTATTAAAATTTATGAAATAAAACAAAGATTTTATTATTTATCATAATCAGTCCTTTTATTTATTAATAATCAGGTACTTAAGAGCGTTTATAACGTACGGCATTTCATACAAACTTTCAAGTCCTTGTTTTTCGAAACGCATGAACCGATTTTAATGAAACTTTCTACGCATAAGCAGGATATAGGTCTAAAAAGTTAATTGAGAACATTTTCGAAAAATAGTGTTACAGGTAAATTCGACTGATTTTAAGTTTTCCATAGAAACGGAGATTTCCAATTATCTTTTTTTAAATAAGACATTTCGTAAATGTTCTTTACTAACTTTTTAGAGCTATGTATCCTGCTTATGCGTCTGAAGTTTCATTAAAATCGCTTCATACGTTTCGAAAAACAAGGACTTGAAAGTTTGTATGAAATGCCGTACGTTGTAAACGCTCTTAATGTTTTCTATCAGAAACAATAATCAATTAGGAGTCCTATTGGTCCATTGGTATAGGTAGTAAAAATGAATCATGCTAATCATCACTGTCCGATTCATAGTCTGAAGACTGCTCTGTGCTATTTGCACAGGTTTGCAGAGAATTATAAAAACAATGATAATGCTGAGGTATGGCTTCTGTTCTGCATAGACTTAATAAATCTTCTTTTAGCAATTTACTCACTGGTATTGATTGATAATAAGCTTGTTTTAATTGTATTTCAGTAGCAACTTCTTCCTCAATAAGTAGTCTTCTTCCTCTCTTTGATCGGGTTTGAATTTCAGTATTCAACTCTGAATATTCATCCTCAAAGTTATATTTAAATTGAATAGTGTTCGGTTTTGAACACGAAATCTTTATTTCCATTATTTGGTTCCATTTCATTTTTCGCCCATGGACATCTACAGCCCAATTTTTGCCGATGATTAACTCTTTAATATTAAATAAATCCTTCTGCTCCATTTCTTTTACAGAGTACTGGTTGCCTCCTACCTTTGCATTTAAAATGATGCCATATATTTGATCAGGAGTATAAAGCACTTTATTTTTTAAGGCTCTTTCAATACATGAGTGCATACTATCGCCTTCATTCTGGCTTTGTCCAGTTTCAAAAAATCTGTGTGTAATATTTTCCATATCACCGGCTTTTAGGACATGGAGGTATAAAGCAAAGATATACCGATTTTTATTTTGGCCTGCACAGCCATCTGAATAGAATGACAAATTCTTGTTACCTCTGAGTAGAGGTATCAAGAATTTGTCATTCTATTCAGATGGCTGTATGGCAGAAGAAAAGAGTTTTTCTTCTTTGATGAATTGAGTCAAGCAGCTCCCTATTTCTATGGAACCTCTTTTGGCGATAGAATGGTGCCATACGTAACAGTGCCCTGATTTGTTAAGAGAGTTGTAAATAGTAAAATTGTATACTGGGTATTTTCTTTTGTAATAGAAAATTCCTACTTCAGATCGAGGTATACTTAGTACTTTTTCTAGATCGAAAATGGCAACGGTCGTATTATTTTTGTCCACAGAAGCCTTTTCTTCCTCTTTTATCTGACGCACCTTGTTTTTCCTTGCCACATGTTGATTTTATTTCTCCTCTAATGCTTCTTTTCTAATTGGGTCCGCTTGTTCATATATGGAACATGTTCCACACAAGTCTTTTTTCGGCTTAAAAAAGGAATAGTTAAACATGGTATTAAATATTGTCTCATATTGCCGCTTTGATGCCTTTTGATCTGGAATATAGTCTTGATGTGGAAACCAGTTGGAAAACCAATTGTTTTATACTTTACGTGGAAAAAGGCATGCATTTCTTACGCGAATATAATGGTAATCGCCGCTTACCGAAAAAGTTAACGATTGCATGATCTGTAATAACATGTTATGGTATTATTCATGCAAAAAGTCTGTTTAGATTTTAAGGGAATAATGTTGTTATGTTCATTACGGTACCATTGAAATTATTGTACTTTTATAAATATACATAGAAAAAATACAAAAAAATTACAAGATGATAATTAATGCTTTAGACACCGAATATGCAATAAAACGAAAACTGTCGTAGTACCACATTACCATGTTATTCGGTGGGGGGAGCGATATAAGTTGTACTTATATTATTTATGTAATCACTTTTTAAAACCCTTTATTTTGATACCCTAATCGATTGGTTTTGAGAAAAAAAAATTTTGAAAACATAATATGGAGCCAAAAATCGGCCAATTTATTTTTTTTTCAATTTTGATATACTCAGTGTCACTCTCACAATTAAGACGAATCTATCAGCACCTCTCAAGCTGAAATCGATCAAGGCGTTTAGGCTACAGAGCGTGCCAAAGAAATATACATACATACATACCTACATACATACACTCTAAAAACATAACCCTCCTTCTGGCGCAGTCGGGTAATTATTTTTGGTTTTTCGAGATAAAGCCATTTTTACCCGACTGCGCCAGAAGGAGGGTTATGTTTTTCGAGAGTATGTATGTATGTATAATTGTTTGGCACGCTCTGCAGCCTGAACGGCTCGATGAGTTTTAGCTTGAGAGGTGTCGTTAGATTCGTATTTACTGTGAGAGTGACACTGGGTATATCAAAATAAAAAAAACAAAATGGCGGATTTTTGTCGCCAAATTCAAATGTTTGGCACGCTCTGCGGCCTGAACGGCTCGATGGATTTTAGTTTGCGAGGTGTCGTTAGATTCGTAATTACTGTAAAAGTGATATCGTAATAAAAAAAATGGCGGATATTTGGCGCCATATTCAAATGTTCGGCACGTTTTGCGGCCAGAACGGCTCAATGAATTTGAAAAAAAAAATTCGTATTAATTGTGAAAGTGACACCGGGTATAAATTTTGAATCATAACACAACATAAGCTGGGAGTACCTCCACTAGAAGGCGGTAACAGTTAACTGGCTAAAACTCCCATAATTAAATATATCAATACCTACTTTCGGGCTTATGTTGTTGTCATTGTGTATCCATTACCTTTTGATATCCACCTCCTATTTGGCACGGTAGCCTACCCTGTAACACAGGAGAGCAGTCATATAGTATACCTATCTACTTGTATTGACAAATAATTTATAAGTAAGTATTACACCATCGTACTGAAGACCTACCTCAAGTATTGACCATCTTGCCAAGTGCAAGATGGTCAATACTTGAGGTCGATTAAAAAATGGCTTTATCTCGAAAAACCAAAAATAATTACCCGACTGCGCCAGAAGGAGGGTTATGTTTTTAGAGTGTATGTATGTAGTTAATTAATTTTAAGTTAATTTAAACAATAAGGCTGCTTGACCACCAAAGCGGAGCTGGAAAATTGTAACCAGTAAAATAGCACAATTAAACATCGGTTACAGTTTCTCAGTTCTGCTTTCGTGGACCTTTAATAAACATCTCAAAGAAATCGATTTTGAATATCCCGCTTTCACAAGTTTTTGGGGGCGTCCACCAGGAGGCGCCAAAAACCGTACCATTTTATTTGTTCGTACTTGACGTTCTTCTCCTAGAGTAAATATGTTCCTTGGTTACCAGTGTCGTCGTCGATGTCGTAGAGCGACAGGTCGTCGGGCGCGTCCCGCTCGTCCTGGTCGGGCGCGGGCGCGTCGCTGGGCGCACTAGTCGCGCTGCCGGCACTGGCCGCGCTGCCGGCACTGGCCGCGCTGCCGGCACTGGCCGCGCTGCCGGCACTGGCCGCGCTGCCGGCACTGGCCGCGCTGCCGGCACTGGCCGCGCTGCCGGCACTGGCCGCGCTGCCGGCACTGGCCGCGCTGCCGGCACTGGCCGCGCTGCCGGCACTGTATTATATGTACCTATGTATATTTCTTTGGCACGCTGTGTAGCCTAAACGCCTTGATCGATTTCAGCTTGAGAGGTGCTGATAGATTCGTCTTAATTGTGAGAGTGACACTGAGTATATCAAAATTGAAAAAAAATAAAATGGCCGATTTTTGGCTCCATATTATGTTTTCAAAATTTTTTTTTTCTCAAAACCAATCGATTAGGGTATCAAAATAAAGGGTTTTAAAAAGTGATTACAAAAATAATATAAGTACAACTTATATGGTTAAAAGTAATTTGAAGTGACAAATCATAAAAAACACGTACCAAGAACTAAATCGTCTGCGATATTACAATATTTATTACAATCACATTATGTTGTAAACTAAAAAGCTGGAAATAAAAAAAAAGTTATTTAAAAAATAAAAAACCCGACTGCGTAAAAAACTTAAGTTAATAAAAAAACAGAAAAGCTAAAAACAAGCCCATTTTAAATTAAATTAAAGTTGGAACCAGGCGGGACCCATACCATTTTTAATGTATTTTCAAATTCAAATGGGTCCTGCCTGCTTCCAACTTTAATTTAATTTAAAATGGGCTTGTTTTTAGCTTTTCTGTTTTTTTTTTATTAACTTAAGTTTTTTACGCAGTCGGGTTTTTTATTTTTGACACCGACTTTCGAAATTAAAGTTATTTTCGTAAGTCGGTTGTTTTTTTTTGTAAAAAAGTTTTTAAAGCTTGCAATATTAGTAAGTATAGAGGTATGAGGAACAGGGTGATTCAACCTCCATTGAAAAGGGAGGATCTTCCGACCAGACGGGTGTTGTGTCTGGCGGGCAACTGCCCGATGAATCATGTCGGGCCGTTGTATCTATGCTAGTTGCACGGTAAACTCTGTTTGCGCGATGCAGGATTTTGCGTGACGTCAGTATGACGCGTTGTTTGCTTGTGGCGTTGCGTTGTAGAGGGTTATTGTACATTCGTCACAAAGCTACATTAGAAAGAGTTTTCTTTTATTTACTTTTTTTTAACGCTTGCGCCAATTTACTAAGTACTCGAAAACTACTTGTACCTGTTATCAAGGTATTACTCTCATCAACTTGATTAGTTTTATGATAAAAGGAAACAAAATTTAATAAAATAAACAAGTTATTGGTTTATTCCAAATAGCCGAGCGCGTACTTACCAACCATTTTACAATCTAACAATAATAAAAAATAAAACAAAATTAATACATAATTTATCTTAGCTTACTTAGCTATCCGTTATTCGGTAGTCTTTCAGTTATCAAAATAAAGTATGCGTTTGTGTACTGATAGAAACTACTTAAATAAAATATAAATATTAAATATAAAATAAACGCTATTTCCAAATAATGTTCTCAAAAGAATGATTAAATTAATAATAATAGTGGCTTTGCCACCTTACCACCATAAAAAAATATATTCTTCTCAACTTACGTAGGAACTGTTTTCAATTCAAAACGATGTACAGTTTTTACTTAAAACTAAAAATTACGAAATTAAAAAGTAATTTTAAAATATTAAATGGAGTTCAAAAAGAAATTAACTCAAAATTATGAAATAACTTCAATTTTGGAAGTCGCTGGCAAAAAACTGAAACTACTACTCCGAAATAAAGTTATTTCATAATTTTAATTTAATTTCTTTTTGAAGGCGATTTCAATTTTATTTTATTTTATTTGTAAAAAGTTTTAATAGCTAGTTTGAAGGTAATCTTTGAAAAATCTTAATGAGCTGTACCGTTGAGATTTTTCTATACAAACTAGGTACAACCAAAACTTATCTTTACTCTCCTTATTTAAGAACTAGGTATCCTTATATTTTTTTTAGATTAATATATACTTTCAAGTTATTTTACCAAAGGAATCAGATTTTTGAATAAACTGTTTTTCCCTTTTCGCCCAGACAGTTTTGAAAATTCAATACTTACATCCAATATTTAAAGAAATATTTTCAGTGTTCGCAACTTTGTCAATCCTCTAAACCCTGTTACTAAGTATTCGTGCCAAGTTTCAAGTTGATCTGATCAAGCGTAAGGTTAAGGATTGTTCATACAATCTTGGCTACCCTATAGCTCTGATCACCCAGTGAGTAGTAGATTACAACTTAGCTAGGATTATTCCTAAAATTATTATTGGTATATTGGTTTTTTAACAATTGAATACCGCTGTGGAGTGGAGATCATTACAGTTGTACCAGTGAAGGACGTGCGCGCAATACCCACGCCGCGCGCATAGGGGCACTTGCGCTGGCGTGCCATATGGATCTCAACCACCTTCAGTGTGTTCAGTGGTGCAAGTAACTTACATCAGTGTTGACAGATGCTTGGCAAAAAATAATGTTAATTACATCAGTTTACATGTTTGTATCTTCGAAACTAATTGATATTTTAAAATAAATTTTACAGTATACAAAATATACCTTATGGCTTATATTAAGGCTTTTGATGCAAAAAAAAACAGTTTCCATCATTTTGCGGGTTGCACCAGTCTGCGTAGGACCCGTCGATTTACAATCACAAAACTAGAAAGAAACTCAAGTAGTTTGATGAAATTAAAATACTGTAGGCGGGCAGCCCTATCGCGTGTGTACGTACCGCGTGGCTGTAGGTAATTATTTCAGGAACAGGACCGAGTCACAATACTGTTAGATAACATTACCGTGGTTACGCCGACCAAGTCCCCGACGCGCACGCGCGCTCCGCTGGTGCTATTAATTAGTCATAACGAGCACCATTTAATTCGCCTCCCAATTACTCTACAAAGTAATAAAATATTGGCTGTTAGTGAAACTCCGATTAGATTCAGTTCAGCCGGAGAAGTGCTTGTGCCACAGCTTGCACACAGACATGAGGGACAACCGCTTCATTTTCTTATTTGTTTTCCATTATGTTGGTTTTGCAAATTGCGGTTATCCACCGGTAAGCACGACAGTCCTCCAGACCGAATGACAGCTCTGGCGGCCCTCTCAGCAGTCTTAGCGGAGACAAGCCATCGAAGCGAGAGACATAATAAAATGCATTAGAAAGATAAACAATGCAATATTGAGCGGGGCCGTGAAAAGTTTACCAGTGATCGCTACTACTTACATCCATACCGAACACAATAGAAGCTAATAGTCTGCCCCCGTTCGCAACAGATGGGCGACGAGGTGCAGGCGGGCAGCGTGCTGCTGCCGGCGTCGCGGCGCGGCCGCTACCTCGCCAACATCGTCAGGAGACAGGCTGTCGTAAGTACTTCACCGACTTCCTCTTAGCGCTTGTTTCGTTGCAACAGGAACTAGTCGGTGTGTGTTGTCTGTCAGGTATTCTATTAACATTTACAAGCACGTACGTACACAAACTCACGCTAGTTTCCGACGTTTTTTATTAGGAGTAATTGAAATCGTTAGTGAGCTAAGTTTGTGAGCGTTAATAAACCTTTGCATAACTTTTTAGGACGGGACGGGCATCAAGTTCAACAAGGACGCTGACCGGGTAAGCCTGCACTTGCAACAACATTGCTAGCGAGACTCGCTTAGCATATACTCTCTATTCCCTCGTCGAGGTGCTTCTAAACGGGCCACACATACTTCGAAGGTAACTTATTTGTCATGCTATTACTTAACAAGTAAGTTGGTCTAGGGGTCGTGAGCGGTGAGCACGAGGTCCTGGGTTTCATTCCCAGGTCGCGCAGTGTCATTGGGTTTTTCCATCAGGAATTTCTTTGTACACAGCCCGGAGCATGGATTTGTGCCCGGTTGATGACAATAGGCTCAAACTTAAACTTAAAGCACTTTTAAATTGTCCATGGACACTCTTTTAAATCAAGGTACAGTCAGTTTCAGAGAAATAGTACCCCTCCAAGACTTAAAGATTATCGCCCGAGCACGCTCGGGCCCGCGTGTCACGTGAGCCTTGAGCAGCTCCCTCCCCCGGGCCCCGCCGCCGCACCCATCTCGTGCACCCACCGATCCGTCTCAAATATTATTTGCAATGTTTTTAATAATTTATATGGTATTTTATCGGCTTCCTTCTGGCCGAACCGTATAGATACCAAGAATAACTTACAAAAAGACACTGCGTGCGACTAAGATACGAACCCACATCGCGAGATCATCTAGACCGCGCCTTATACCACTAGGCTATTGGCTCAGTTAGCAATCTTAACGAAAATTCGAATAGCATTACTCCTTTTATCGAACAAGGTTATTAACGGTCTAATCTTCTAGATATTAAGGTTTAAATTTCAACTTCCGTCTTATATTTAATACTAGCACCTTACCGACTTGTTTTACAAAATGCAATACGCAACTCCTCTATTAACTAAAACATAAGGTTGAAATTAGCATAGATGTCTTGTTTGGTTGAATAGAATGTGTTGATTCCGATTGTTGCACTACCCTCATTTTACTTCAGAAACTTAACTGCTGTATGAACTGCGAGTTAAGGTTGAATTTAGTATACTATTCTTCGCCTTATTTACTAAACTGTGATTGAGGGTATTTTTACTTTTCAAATGGTTTCATTTTCGTGCCGATTCGCTTGTGTGTAATTATCTTCATCGTAATATTATCCAATTTATTAAGTTTTTAACCAGTTGATTCTATTAATCGATGGTATGGTTCGATTAACAACTTTATTAAAGGCTAAAATTGTAGTTCTGTGGGAAAAGGAACAAAACATAAAGAAAATAGCACGAGATATAAGCATAACGGTAAGATTTACGTTATTCTTACACATACCTATTTATTGTTGCAATCATGTTGCATTATTACTTACAAGTTGGATTTTTTTTATGTATTTCTAATATTATTATTTTCATTACAGAGAAAAACAGTTCGTAGATGGATACAAAGGTATCAAGCGACGGGTGATATGAAATGTGATCACCAAGGCCCTCGCCCGATTGCTTACACTAATGAATCGAAGCGACAACGTAATATGTATTGTGAAAGTTCACTCAGTGGCACCCTTTAAAACTACGCGTTCAAATGCTGACTTCAAGAAGTGTTAGACAGTGACGGCCATCCTATCCGTTATGAATAGGCAACTCAGCAGATTAACTGTGTAACTTATTTGATAAAAATGCATTGGAACATTTATATGAGCAAGTGTCAAGTGTTAATCATTCCCAATATCATTCCATTATCAGTGGGATCATTATCTCGTAGTCAATCAAAAATAAACAAGCTTTATTATTATCAATCCAGTTCTTGTTTACAAGTAGTCTTGTAATGTGTTAACGATGCACCATCTGACCTCACATATTTTTCTAATGTTGTGTTAAATAAGGGTTATCAGAAAATGTGATAAAAGAGAAAGATGTATATTGCTATACTGTTATAGTTTAGCATGTTGGTTCTTCCTCTGTAATTCACAGTTTCTAGAAATATCTATAAACGAACCGTTATCTAAACCAAACTAGGGTATCTATTTTGTGTTTAGTTAATATTCTAAGTATAATAACCCCAATTTAACACAGATAGAAATCTGTATATTCAACCAGGAAGTGGATTCCATGAAGTCCTAGAAATGTAATTAAAGAAATAAATGAATATTGTTTATGCAAAATGCTAAGCTTTTATTACAAACCTCCATTTGATTTTTTAATAATAATTAACGAAAAAAACAAAACTAACTACTAAAGAAACTAAAAAATAATAATAAAGGTAAATTAATAAAATAAAAAAAATCTTCTCAACCGCGGATTGAACTCGAGACCGTCGTATTGTTAAGCCGCAGTGTTAACCACTAGACCAACATGCCACTTACGATACATTTCAAAAAACTTAAATAGGTTCGATGTCATTACCAAGGTGTAACGGTTTCTATGAAGCGTGCTGTACATTATTCTTGTTACTTCATATAGAAGCATGTAAGTGAGAACAATGTAAAAAAAAAAGACACAAATGAAGAAACAATTCAAAATATAAGATTTAAAATAATCCTTGACCGTTAAGTTAGAGATGACCAGTCTCAACCAACGGCGCCCGTTCACGAACATGACGCGTGGATTAGCACCATCCAGCTCAACCATTTTGTAGGGAACCGAATGATCCAACACACGCGCCACCATCGATGAGTCATATAAGCGAGCATGACACGTTCTTAACAGCCATGCTCATTCAAGTCAACATCAAAAAAATCATAATAAACGGAAACATGGTTCTTACATTTACAAAATTTAAATAAAATGCTTCTAAATTATACAAAACTATAGTTTGCAATTTATTTAAGAGATTAATAGAATTTTACTACTAAACAGGAAGAGATATTTATTAATGAAGAATTCAAAAATTAAAACTTTATTGAATAAAATTAAAATAAATGATGTTCGTAATCTTAGAAACACTAAAAAAGAAAAAGGGAAGCACCTCTTTGGGGCAGGACCAGCATTAAGCCAAGCATTTTTATCTACGATATAATTATCCAACTTGTAATATGCTTGTCTACATAGTGTGTGTTTAATGCATGTTTTTTTCTTCTCATTTAGTTGAAGAATATCGATCAGTGGTACACTAACCATACTAAAAATTAACAGTTCCGGCGCTCTTGCCGAGGGTTGGAATCAATGCTGGATCGGCTATCGACACTCGACCAAAGGTGGTGTAGAAACACCATGTGATTTTAGGCACATCAACACGGTCTAGGGATATTTCATACTCAATTAAATAACTCGAAAAGTATAACTGGCCGCATTGGAATCTTTTATACACCGATTTGTTTGTAATTTATCTCAGACTAATTCCAAATTATTATTTTTTTAAATTCTTTTGTTTCGGTGGCATAAAATTGTCTTGATGTGTAGGAGAGGGAATTTTCATTTGTGCGAAATTTAGAAAACAATACGAATTACGTTTAGTTACAGTTTTTTTTCATTTTTAAACAAAAGATAAAGTTAAAATTGAGGTATTGTAGCCATGCAACGCCAACATTTGACGAGGGCGGAGATGTTACGAGCTGTGGGAATGCTGCAAGCTGGGTCTGTTCAGCGTAATGTTGCTGAGGCCATAGGGACCCACCAAAATGTAATTTCAAGATTGTGGACACGCTATCGTGCCACAGGTGAAGTAGCGGAGAGGCACCGGGGGCCAAGTCGCATCACTACCCCCAGACAAGACCGATTTTTGCAAATTACTGCGCGAGCTCAACCAAATGCAACGGCGACTCAATTGGTCCAAAGGCGGCGAGTGGAACTCCAAGTGCTTGTGAGTGACCAAACTGTAAGAATGCGACTGCATGAAAGCAATCTACGCTCTCGTAGACCACTCCGGGTCCCACCTTTACGGAGAGGCAATCGTGGACGACGATTAGAATGGGTTCGGAACCACGTGGACTGGGGCCGTGAGCAATGGTCCAATGTGCTGTTCACGGATGAATCCAGGTTCGGCTTCCATCCAGATTCACGAAGGACGCGTGTTTGGCGAGTTCCTGGACGATGGAGCCGTCTTCAGAACCCTCAGGAAGTTCACCCATACCAAGGAGGAACAATTATGGTTTGGGCAAGAATTCATCTTGGAGGACGGACGGATCTCGTTTGGGTGCGGGGCAATATGACGGCAAAACGATACATCCAACAGGTGCTGGGGCCCGTAATCTTGCCCCACAGAACACAAATGGGGCAAGATTTCCTGCTCATGCACGACAATGCCCGGGCACACACGGCGAGAACGGTAGCAGCTTGGTTACATACACACAATGTTAGGGCCTTAGACTGGCCTGCTCAATCGCCAGATTTAAATCCCATTGAGCATGCGTGGGATATGCTGCAAAGAAGAGCTCTGAAGGAAATTCCTGAAAATCTGGCTACAGAAGATCAACTTTTTGCGCACCTCAGAAGGACATGGGACAATATTCCGCAGCAAGACATTGACAACCTTGTTCTGAGCATGCCGAATCGTTGCCGATGTGTTATGAACATCATGGGCGCTTTCTCAGACTACTAACTTCAAGTTTATAAACACAAATTAAATGATTTTTCTATTTTTTTCAGTTTTTACTCACAAATTAAAAGTTAATTCATATACGGTTTCCGTCTATGCTTCATTTTTTTCCATAAAATCCTGAAATTTTAATCGAAGTACCTTAACCGTTATTAAAAAATGGTAGAATATTAAATAACGTATCTTTTAAATATATACATGTCATATAAATAATTAACACATTGATAGTAATTCGCTTTTTTAAAAATATCCCTAGACCGTGTTGATGTGTATATTTTATTATAAAATTTTACACAGTAATCCATAAAAGAAGTTTTTACTTTAGACAATCTGAATCGCGGTTGATCTAATTTGTCCCTATTTCTAGTGTTAAAATTGTGCCTGTCACTATCTTATTAAAAAAAAAAAGTGAGCCGTCACGGGACGCCTGGCAGATGTGAAACATCGACATTATTTTGTAAAAGTAATATGATTGAAAAGAACAGATTGCGATATAAACTAAATATGGCATAATGATAAAATAAAATATTACGATTTTTTCCAGAAAATGATGACAATCGTCGTCGCCACACAGTACACAAGACTGACTGTATATATACACCATCATATAGCGTGGCGACGCGTCGCCACGGCATGCGTCGCCACACCAGAAATTTGTTTTACGTGCGGCTATAGATGTTTCACATCAAAAGATGTAGATTTTTTCGAACGTACATAGGTAATGTTTTCATATATGTAGGTATATAATTATATGAACAAGGAACCGTCATGATGTTATTTTTTTAAACAGTTCCCGTAGAGATCCGCGTCTGCTGAGCTTGTAGATGGCTCTGGCAGGCCCTCTTTTGCAGAATGAAGATAGAATCAATATCTGCAGCCCGTCCCCACAACAAAATACCATAAGACATGATTCTATGAAAGTAACTAAAATAGACCAGTCTCGCGGTATCCACGTCTGTAAATTGGCGAATTCCAAACAGCGTAAGCGGCTGAACTTAGCCGCCCTGCAAGTGATATTAAGTGCGGACCCCACTGTAGCTTTAAGTCAAGCGTGATCCCCAGGAAAACCGTATTCTCGACGAATTCAAGTATCTCTTTATTCAATAGAACATGACATTCACTACTTCTAACATTCGACCATATTACATCATGGAAGTTAAACATAACTGGCGAAAGGTGTACTATAGGTACAGATCTGCCTAACCCTTCGCGGATGACACGCGTAATGTTATGTCAATAAAGTTGTGGGCAGATATAGAGGCGCGGTGTGCTCCTTCTGTCGCAGATGAACGCCGAGGCGAAGAAGAAGGTGGACGTGCTGTCGGAGGAGCTGCTGCCGTACATCATCGCGGAGCAGGAGCGGCGCACCACGCTGTACAAGCGCGTCATGACGGCCATCCAGAACGGCGAGAAGGGCGTCACAGTCGCCGAGATACGCAACAAGCCGCCCGCCATCATACGCAAAGGTACGTACGTTGTCACTGTATATCCTCAATACTCCATATATTCATTGCATTCCACAATGTGAACTTAGGTGGTAGGTTTTACAAAGACATGATAATGAACCAACATGTTAATGTTTGAAGAACTAACGACTTGCCCCGCACACAAATGCCTGCCGCGTTATACCGATTGAGTCGTAGTCATTCGCAGTATACAGACGTGCTCGTTAGCAATATTTAATAATTACCTACTTTAATAAAATAGTGACCTCCTTTAGTGCATTACCAACGTAATGCAACTGTAATTTTGCTTAGTGTATAGTTTCAGTATATAATGAACACGAATCATTGAACTCGTAAAAATACAAAATGGATAACAGCCCCTTTAATCCAAGAGGGCCAGTGCACCCCTCCGCCTCGCCGTCGAAGACGACGACGCAGAACCCAGCCCTTGAGTCGGTCACGGCTAATGTTATTTCAACGCCCGAGATTCAAAAATGGATGTCAGCCATCGAACAGCAGTTAAATGAAGTTTGCTCTATTGCCGCGGATGGCAAACTCAACTCTGAACAGAAACTGAAAATTTCTACCCTTTGCCGTAAAGTAGGATCTGGAACCTCACAAATGGCAGTTCTATACCAGTCGCTGAAACAGAAAGCCATTCACGCGTATAACGCGGTTGATGCCCTTCAGGAAAAGCGCGACCTGACGGAACATATTTTGGAGCTCAAGCAGACTATTAAGGACTCTGGTTCTGCGGGAAATGTTTCGTTTGCCGATATGGTGAAGAAGGGAGCAAATGATTTCATTCGACCGAAAAATTTAAGCTCTGTAGCTATTTATCCCAACGATAAATTTAAAGTCAAGTGATGAAACAAAAGTCCTCGTGCAAAAAATCATTCGCCCTGATCAAATGAAGCTGCATGTACGTAGTGTCCGAAAGACCAAAAATGGAGGCGTTATTATTAGTACAGAGACGAAACATGATGCTGACAAACTCAAGCATGCAGTCGAGCTCTCTACATCCGGACTTACCGCCGATGAACCAAACAAGCGCAAACCTCGGATCGTGGTTGTAGGTGTGCCGACTACTTTGGCTGAAACTGAAGTCTTCAGGTGCATCTATGAACAGAACGTAGCCGATAAGTTTCCAGCAATGCCTATGGAGTCCTTTTTGAGCTTGGTTAAATTAAACCACAAATCTGGGAAGAAAGATGCGTCGACCTGTAACTACGTTATTGAAGTTACAGCCAATATACGTAAAGTCCTATTATCCCAATCAAGGCTTTTTATAAATTGGACGTCATGCCCTGTCAGGGACTTCACGTTGGTCACCAGGTGCTACAAATGCCAACAATATGGTCATGCAGCAAAAACATGCAGAGAGCTAAAATCTACGTGTGGTCATTGCGGTGAAGAAGGACACTCGATGTCAGAGTGCGCAAAGAAAGCTGACACACCGAAATGTGCAACTTGCTCACGCTTTAAAAAGCCCAATAACCATAAAACGGGAGATGCTGAGTGCCCTGCTAGGAAAATAGCGGAATACAGGTACATCAACTCTATCGACTACGAGGGCGCCTAGAGCGTCATACTTAGGGCCAGACTTCCGGGTTTTCTGCCTGCCGCTGACTCAACAACACACTGTACTGGCCTACAAACCCTCGATTTTGTCTTCCGCTGCAAAAATCGAATAAAACCTCTGACGTGATTTAATTTTGTGCAACATTGACTTTAACCCACTTACCAATTTCTGCTGACGCAAAATCATATCATATGTGTTTAGCTAGGTTTTAATTTTAAAGTGCTAGAAACTATTTTACGCTAACTCAATGATTACGCATACAATAAGACTCTTTGTTATTTTAATCTTTAAGGCAAATAGTATTTAAGTAAACTAGGTATAAAATAATTAGTATAATTTTGTCATTAATTCAATACTTCTAATGCTAAATATTGTAAAGAATGTTATAGTCCTACAATTACCATAAAGTATGCTCATGCCGCCTGTGATACAGTTTTATCCTAGTACAGGCATCTAACATTAATACATATGTAAATAATTTCTAAGACTCTATGTAATAATTTTACCAATTTTAATACTGAATAAAACATTATTATTATTATTATACCGCAGCTTCTTCAATGCATGTCAAAACGCCTTGTGGTGCTACCAACGAAAATTGAGTACTTACTCGTACTAAGTGTATGGAAGATTTAAAATCTGTTCCGCTTATTAAAATCCTTTGCCATACCATACCGCGCCGTGCCGCGAAGCGAATCAAGCGGCAGAATAAAAGCGATTCAGTTTCATTGTTTACGTTTGTGCAAATTCAAATTCATTTATTTGTCCGAACATGGTACATTACATGGTCTTATAAATTAATAAATGGTCTCATCACATTCTGCCACGTGGGGCGCGCAAATATCAGGTAGGCACATATAGAGGTATGAGGAACAGGTCATCAAATATGCCTGTTATCACGTCGGGGTCACCAGTATAGAGGTATGAGGAACAGAGTGTAAAGTTCACTCATACTCTATAGAAAAGGGCAGTTGCCCGCCAGACACAACACCCGTCTGGTCGGAGGATCCTCCCTTTAAATAAAATTTTACAAATACAAAAACAGAGATATTAGATTAATAATGATACTATTGAATAAATAATTACGAATTAATATTACAATATGAGGCATGTCAGTTAAATAAATGCAGTTTGACAACTCTGATTTTTGTCTAAAATGACAGCGCTTTAATGACAAAGTTTATAGTGGATAAGTCAAAGATTAAAAAAGAAGAAGAACTAGCAGGGGATCGAGGAGTGGGTGTGGAGGGGGGTTCAGGGGATCAGACCGGAATAACTCTTAAATTAAGGATGACATGACTTATTACGAATATTTAAAAAGAAATCGCTTGATTCGTTTTTACATAAGGCTGTGCGATTAAAATCATGTTAAACCGTGTCCGTTCGCTGTCGCAGGCCTGATGTACCGCTGTCCCACTAACCGCGCGCCGCGAGAGCCCGACGGCTCCGGCGCCATCATGTGCGAGGACAACCTGGACCCCACGCCCATCATGTTCGATTCCTGCCTCTCCGCAGAGGATAAGGAACTCTATGTGGCAGACAATAAGTACTTCTTCTGCAATCGTAAGTTTATATTTAGCTGTGTTTTCAGTATTTCTGGTCCGTGCTTGGAATCTTGCAAGTCAAAGAACCATTTCCGTTCGTTACTAGGCATGTGCTAAGCAATTTAGAAAAAAAAAAACGTAAAACACAATTAAAAAACCTATCTATCATCATAATATGTAGATATTGGAAAAGCACATACCAGGGAAGCATGGCACAAAAGGGAGGAAGCTTGTACTCAGCATTGGGAGGAACAAGGGTCAAAATGATGATGATGATGATGATTGGAAAAGCAACTGTAAAGTGAAGCATTATTTTTCAAGTCGATTGTTTGGGCTTTTTGATTGTGGGTGATATATATAGTCATATAGTCAGCAATGTCCGGACTTTCCAGTCCAGGGCGTCCATTGACAATATCCTCCCCAAGCATCTCCACATCGACCTGTAGTCATGCTCTGTTTCCATCTCGCTAGATGAACTTTATTTGGTTCACCACCCCCTTCCAGTTTTTTTTTTCTAGAGACCCACAATTTTTTTTTGCTTACCATCTGTCGCCATTCTGAAACAGCTATTGCCACGATTATTATTTAAGCATGTATTAATTGTAAGATAGGATATATAATTTTCTCTAGGTCTTGTACTGCCCCCCGTGAAAGTCTCAAACGCACACGAAAAGGAGCGTTATCGCTCGTTTAGAACCTATGATCTAGCGGATTCCCACAACCGTTACTAAGTCGACAGTCCACACTGTTGAGGCCAACCCACGACGCACCATGCGGTGTCCAAACACTGATATAATGATTGCTTTAACTTAATTAAACGATGCTTAGGGCACAAGGTGGAAGGTCCTGACCTACCGCGGAACGGCACCAGCGTGATCGGGTGCGCGCCTTGCGAGCGCACCTCGCTGAATTACACCAGCCAGAAGTGCGCGCTCGAGGACACGGACGACGTGGTGGTGCACTACCGGTACTATCCCGACAGAGTGAGTACCTATCTCTCCTTGCGAGCGAGCGCACCTCGCTGAACTACACCAGCCAGAAGTGCGCGCTCGAGGACACGGACGACGTGGTGGTGCACTACCGGTAATATCCCGACAGAGTGAGTACCTATCTCTCCTTGCGAGCGAGCGCACCTCGCTGAACTACACCAGCCAGAAGTGCGCGCTCGAGGACACGGACGACGTGGTGGTGCACTACCGGTACTATCCCGACAGAGTGAATACCTATCTCTCCTTGCGAGCGAGCGCACCTCGCTGAACTACACCAGCCAGAAGTGCGTGCTCGAGGACACGGACGACGTGGTGGTGCACTACCGGTACTATCCCGACAGAGTGAATACCTATCTCTCCTTGCGAGCGAGCGCACCTCGCTGAACTACACCAGCCAGAAGTGCGCGCTCGAGGACACGGACGACGTGGTGGTGCACTACCGGTACTATATCGACAGAGTGAGTACCTATCTCTCCTTGCGAGCGAGCGCACCTCGCTGAACTACACCAGCTAGAAGTGTGCGCTCGAGGACACGGACGACGTGGTGGTGCACTACCGGTACTATCCCGACAGAGTGAGTACCTATCTCTCCTTGCGAGCGAGCGCACCTCGCTGAACTACACCAGCCAGAAGTTCGCGCTCGAGGACACGAACGACGTGGTGGTACACTACTGTGGTGAGTGACAATCCCTAGCATCAGCCGATCTATTCTGCAAAAATGTCATCGTGAAAACTAAGTGAAGTAAGTTTGAAGCGAACTGCCACTAGTGTCAGTCCCAAGTATCAGTGGAATGACGGCTCATTTCACTTAAGTTGTCACGGTGAGATTTGTACAGAATAGACGAGTGTTATATAATATTACGTTCCTTTTCCCCGCAGACGTACAAGTTTGTGTCCGAGCTGGACCCGGACCGCGAGGTGTGCGAGCACTGGAACCCCTGCCAGGTGGGCTACATCTTCAGCCTGCCCGGGCCCGACCAGGCCACGCCGGCCAGCGAGCTGTGGCGTAAGTCTGTCTAATACCTACATGATAATGGATAAAAAGCTCGTCCCGGAAAGAATTATTCATCATCATCATCTGCCTAGCTTTTTTGCAACTATGTTGGGGTCGGCTTTCGGTCTTACTGGATACAGCTGAATATCAGTATTTTACTTGGAGCGATTGGCTATGTGACCTCCACAACCCAGTTTCTGGGTAACATGATACCCATTGACAATACTGGTTGCCAGGCTTTAGGACTTCTGACTACCCGTAACGACAGTCAAAGATTTACAAATGAAAGCCGAGCCTTAATGTGCCTTCCGAAGCACGGAGGGTCTCAGTTTGTAATGGATGGAAAAATGACTATCACACTGCCAACAAACGTCGCTGTGTTCTGGTTCGAAGGGTGTGGTGCCACCGCTCCGTATCTGGGATGGCATCGCGTCTGAGATGTGACACATTGCTTGACAGGCGACCACTTACTACCAGGTGGCCAGTTGGACAGTTGACTTGTAACAAACCCCTTTTATTTGGCTGTCATGCATTCTGATTTAAATAGTATTTCTTATAATAATTTCAGATGACTACTGTAAGTTGATGTAAATTTACATTGCTTTTAAAATAAAGTCCTTATTAATGCGAGTATTAATAGAAAAGCCGTTCTTGTTTTATAAATAAAAAAAAGGGAATGTTTTTTTAAAACAAGAAATGACAATAACCGATATTTTCTATTTGTAGCGGGAGGCAAGTATCCAATTCAATAAATCAGCTTATAATGTCCAGACTTTAATCTTTGGGCTCAATCACACGTACCACAAACACACCACAAGGACAACACGTGGGCGGGTGCTAACTTTTATGAAATTGAATATTCTATTCAGACGGACTACCAACCACACCACAAAGACAACACGTGGGCGGGTGCCAATTTTTATGAAAATGAATATTCTATACAGACGGATTACCAACCACACCACGACCACACCACAAGGACAACACGTGGGCAGGTGCTAATTTCTATGAAAATTAATATTCTATGCAGATAGACTATCAACCACACCATAAAGACAACACGTGGGCGGGTACTAATTTCTATGAAAATGAATATTCTATTCAGACGGACTACATGTGACCGCATGTGTTACCGTCAAAATCAACCGTGTGCGCAATAAATACCGATCACATCAAGGCTACGTCACAGCCACAACGCAACCACCAGCGAAATCGCGCACTAGCGGTCAGCCACATCGCAAACACAACGATCTGTCTGTCTGCAAACACTAGCCACAACGTAACCACATCACAACTGCTAGCGTCAACGTAACCACGGCTGCAAGAACCTGCAGCGACACTATGCACACGTACCCACGGCTTGCACACGTATGGTCGCTGCGATGTTGTGTGGTTGTGGTACGTTTAAAGTTCTAAACTGGCTCTTTGTAGTGAAACTTTTCAAGTAGGCGAGCCACATTCCACTATTACCTTCTTGATGAAATGAATGATGATGATGCTATAACATGTTTGGATTAACCGCGAGTACGGACTCGTGGGACTCTTGAGCACAGAGAGCTGTTATTTAGATCAATGTGTTTTAAAATTAATATGTTTTATTTTTCAGACACTGATGAAGGTAAAACAAAAATATTTCCTCACAGTTCATTTTGTTTTAGTGTTTTTAAAATATGTTATTAATTAAATAAATAAATAAAATTATTTGTTTTAAATTATTTATTTTGTCCGACAGAAATTTCAAGTAAGTTAATTTGTTATTTTGTCAAGTATTTTAAAACTCTGTCAGATATCCTGTATTCAAAATCAAAAGTCAGATTAGGCTGAGAATCATCACTTTTCGAACGTCAAAATTACATAAGAAAGTCCCCCGGCTCGCCCGCCCTGCACCACTTCCTAGTGCTTTCGTTGGGGAGAAGAAATGGCGCAACAAACTTCTCAGCAGCACAGCTGCTGTCAGTTCAGTTAGAAAATACTTGCTTCTATACAATAGTAGGTATGCAAAGTAATTAACATTAGGTACGAGACAAAACATTCAATTAAACTATTTGCCATATGTCAGCTAGCCAATGCACCAATAAATAATGTAAACTATACTCACGCAAAAACTAATTACTAATTTAACACCTTAATAAAAGCCTATTAATTTTTTTACTAGTTATTTTTACCCATAAAATAACACTATTATGGTTTTGTCGTTGTAGGGGAAGGTAAGATTAATTTTGTTTTTTTATACTTTTATGTATCTTGGCGTTGCGCCGGGTTTATGGGGTAGTAGGGCGCGAAGTCAAGTGCGACCTCTGGAAATTGGTTAGATTATGATGAGATGATGGACAGTGGTGTGTTCGGATGTTGTGATGGTGAGTGGTCCATGAGAGTGTTCGTGCGGTTGTTGCTGCACTCGTGTGTAAAGTGACGATTTATATACCGTTGTCATTTTGTAGATATTTTCTGACAATCCTGTAGGTGTTCAAGGTTGTAGCTTTCGGAAGCGTGTGATATGTGTATGATGGTAAGTCGAGTGTTTTTACAGACTGGTGGAGCTGTTTAGGTATTACCTACACCTGTTGCTGACAATACTATAGGAACTATGGTGACATTGCTAAGCCGCCACATTCGGCTGATTTATATTTTCAGGTCTGTATATTTTGAGAGTTTTCTACTATGATATTTTGTAGATTGTGTTTAAAAATTAGATTTGTGCAGTTTTGTTATTTTTTTCTAATAACGTGATGTCAGGTCTACTCTAGTGTGTTGTTTCGTCGGTGAGGGGAGCTCGGACAAAGTACAGCTTGTGAATGTACTTTAAGCTATTGCATAGCTTTTATCGCGGGGTTTGAGCGCGGCGATCGAATCAAGAAATTCCGTACCTAACGAAAATAAAACCTAACACCCCCCACTCCGACCGGCACAGCGGCGCGGCATTGAAAGCCGTGCATCGTAACGTCGTTTCAGTTCGGCAGACTTCGGCACGGTGTTTGTGTGTGTGCGACTAGACGTATGCGTGTAGACTAACTGCGAACTGCTCATAACTGATTCTATCTCTTTTAGACACGATGCTAGGTGAGACAGCGTGCTTTTTGGCCGCGTCCACGAGTGAGTTCGAGCCCGCGACTAGTTGATGATATCAAGTCTCAAACTTATGTTTCTTATTTCAGTTACCTACCATAAACCTATAGTTTGAATGATAAAATTTCCTGAATAACCTACATGTATTGTAAGATAATAAAAATATTTTAAACGATTTTAACTTCCCATTTAATCAATAAAGAAAAAAAAATGTTTTCTTATCGGTCACCACGCTCTAAAAGTGTAACTTGAATTAATATCAAAGAAAAAATTTGAATTAATATCAAAGAAAAAAAAATACTGCATAAATAAAAAATAAATAATTATAATTGCATAAGTTGATGAAAAATGCTATGCAATAGCTTTACCGCGGCAGTCCCCGAGTGCAATTTTTTGTACCAATAGTTGTGTTATTGATCAGAGTCTGGTGCTTTCCAATTGTGTATCTTTTTAAGGACATCGTGGAAAATTTTCTACCTCAACCTGATCAAAATTCATCGCTTCAATGTTTATCTGATAGGTCTCCTCTTCTTTGATCCATTCTGCTTTAGTAATACGACAGGCTTGATTTTCCCAAATTCCAACCCAGAATTGCTGCAACTCGTCTATGGCCGGCCTAGTCGTATTGTGTTATTGCGTGGTGATGGTTCCTTGTTCATGCCTTTAGTTTTCAGTATAATAATTTTTCGTTATTCCTTAATTGGTTATTTTGTGTTTTACGGAGTGTGCATTTAGTGTATTTATGTAGTCTGCTTTTAACAACTGTTAGTTTCTGTTTAAGTATGTCAAGAAACTGTTTAAGACGTGTGTGAGGTTCTTCATGGTGATGATATGACGATTTTTATTATAATAATATATGTTTTCCTGCTGAAATACCTGTGTTACCATTTTTATTATAATGAATGTAGATAACTTTTATACCTGATCACATCACATATCTTTTGAAATTAATCATTGATTATTTTATCATTTACAGAAATCATACCTCGTAAGTGTTTTATTATATGAACTCTTTTGGTTTGTTGAATTCATTGGCAGTCTATACTCATGAATATTATACCTAATAATTGTAGCTGTTCCCGGTACGTATTGTATTATTTATTTACGTCTTAGCAAAACACAAACATTAAAGGCTCCTACAAACAGGCGCGACACGCGATATAATCGCGTGTGACACAAAGGCACCGCTCGTTGCGCGACTTGCGGTGCCTTTGTGTCGCGTGTCGTTTCGCGCCTGTTTGAAAGAGCTGGATCTACGCCATTGACCTTGGTCATGTGGGCGTTACCAAGACAAAGCCCCCGCGCGCGCCTCCCCCACCCCTAACAATAATTTCGTGCAACGCGATCATATAATTTTGTGCTACAATGTTGCACCGCAGCGCCCGGCGCCCGGCGCCCGGCCCCCGCCGCCCGCCGCATGCTATCTATCGCTATCGCTTCCAGTATCTGTATCTAATGCAGAGGTTTAAAACCTTTTGAATGTCCAATACCGAAAGCAAGGGAAAATATAATTATGTATATTGTATAATTTATAGTTTATTTTTGTATTAACATTAATTTTAGTTTTTCTGTAAATGAATGAGCTTTAGTATTATATATTTTAGTTTATATATTCGTATATTGTATGATAACTACATACATATATACATACTGTGGGGCGAGATGGAAAGAGAAGTAGTCACCTCCTTCTGCGAAGCAGTCATGCTAGCGAAGAAGGAGGCAGAACGTGTGAGGGAGAGGCCTCCGGTGTCGTACACTCATTGATAATAGTTTGGCAATAGGTACCTAACCGTACAATGATTGTATTGTAATTAACTGGTGATAAAATTTAATAAAAATATGTTGGAACAAAATATAACATGGTGTAAAAATTATTGGAATCGCATATATCCTAAAAATAATGTTGTAGATATCTACATAATTAAATTTTGTAAAAATAAAGTTGACAAAATGTTTAACATCCATGTTCGTTACTTTCACACTTTTTGTTGACATAGTTTTACGTTCATTCATAATACCGAAATATCAACCATAAAATGATTTATAATAAGATAATAGTGCCCTTCAAAACATTTTTGTGTGACAATGGCGGATTGGCGGTGGCTAGCGGCTTCTACAAAGGCAGACAATACGAACAGAAAAATAGAACGTTTCTTCCGTCGAAATAGAGTTCATTATTAGTTGCGAGGTGCTCTTTTCTATGAAAATGTTGAACCGAAATAAGACCTTATTTTTATAAAGTTAACCGTGTAATTCGATTGTGCATCGGATTCTCAGAATAATTTTAGCAATCTGCATACTTACCTAGTTTAGAATTTTTTTTATTTTTCAAAGTCCTTTATAGAGTCTATATATACCGTATACTTACTAATTTTGTGTATACCTACTTTAAAAGTTATTGCAATTCTATAAGTATGGTATCAACTAAATTTTGAAGGACAGTGCAATTTTTTTCATTACCTAACAAGTACATAAAATATTATAAGCTTAGTGTTTTATTCTTTGTAATCTCCTCGTGTAGGTATGCTATTTTCAATAAGAATTAACGACAACTAGTAATTATTATTTACAACGTTATACCTAATTAAACACTAAAATAACCTAATATTTACACACACTATATATAAAACCAAAAAAATTCTAATTGGTTGGGCTACCGACAATAATTTTGTTTCTTTCTTTCTTTTTAAAGAAAACGTTGCCCCACACTAGGAATTACTACTGTACCGTGGCACTATGGGACGAACCTGTGCGTTTCATCTCAAAAATCTGAAACTTTTTAGTTTCTTGACATTTTGTATTGAAATTTTGTGTACGTATGCCTGAATAGTTATGCTATTAGATAAATAAAACACTGCTACTTTAAAAAGTAGATTTATTAAGGAAAAAAAAATCTAATATAAACTTTTGAAATTTTTCATACAATAATTAAATTAAATTCTTTTATGAATTATTTGCTTACGTTACATTAAAATAAAATGATTAAGAAGTTAATAAAAAGATTATGACATAATTTTAAACCAAAAAAGAAATCCTATCCGTGACAAAAAAAAAAACATTAATCTACTCATCACTTATCAATTCTTTTGGTCATAGTACTGGTTCTATTTAAGCTAGATATATAGGGATCAGAAGTATACAACAGTATGTGCAGAACGTCTTCCATTGTGGCTGATTTGGGACACTTTTTAGCGTGATTTAACCGATATTTCTTATAGTCTTTATTACGAGCTTTTTGAGCATCTTCCGATAATTGGCCTATTGGCAAAACTGTAAAATGCTCTATTATTTTGGCAACATGTATAAGAATTTTGTGGACTGAAGATGGCATATAGTACCAGTTATATTTACCCACGTATAACTGTGCAGTCCCCAGTGCATAGTCACCAAACTTAACTGCGTTTACAGAAAAACCCGATGACATGTTTTGCAGAATGATATATAATCTCTTGATCAACTCTTCATCGATACCTGTAATTTCTGCAGAATATTGATAGTTTTGGAAAAATCTCCTTGCCGTATTTCCGTTACTACTATTTCCAGAACCTTGACGAGGTTTATCAATGTGTAAACCAAGCAATTCCCAGAAACGAGTTTGAACGTACTTCTTTTTTTCTTCTTGTTCTCTGGAGACCATGTAGACCATTTTTGAAATCCTAGATTATAAGAAATATGCAGAATCATTTCCATACATCTTATCTCCGCATGTAAGGTAGACAGTCCGTATTTAAATGTATCTTCATTCTCAATTCTCGCAGTTACTTTTGTTAGATCGTTCATCTGTCTAGGAGTTGCTCCACAAACAGTACACGAAGCACTCGATGGAATCTGCGTTAACACTTGAGAAACTTTCCCGTCGATCATAGTCATAAACAGCTCATGTCTTACTTCTATAATATTACCTTCTATTGCTGCAGGCGTTCGCGTTGGAGTTAATTCATTAATTTTTGCGTCAAGATCACTTACAACCGTGATAGTTTTTTCAGGAGTCTCTTTTGCTAATTCCAAAGAAATGGGTCTGAAATATCTTACTGAAGAACGTGTTGGATTTTGCCATATAACTTCTTTACTTTCTTCATCCACTAGTCGCGATGGTACAAGTGAAACTATAAACATGTTAGCATCCGATATTTGTAAATTCTCTTCAGATAAAACTTGTTTATTTTCAATTTGTCCTAGAGATCCATCACAACCCCATTTGCTCTACAGTTTAAGACGGGTGAAATTTTTAGAAACCGGGTTTATCTTTAAAATACGACAGGCAGTGTGATCTAAGAGATCTTGAAGGTTCACTGTGGCACTGATATTCGTAACGGATATGCTTGACGCAAGAGGATAGCAGTCCTAGTTCTCACTTTAATACTGATTATAATTACCACAATAGATAAAAACTATGCAACATGATTTTTATCATACGTGAGGTTAAAAAGTTCACCGCAAAAAAAAATATCATGAGAAAATATTTTTCGGTCGACATTTCGGCTTCTAGCTCGAAATGGCGCAGTAATGACGCAGGTTTTTTTTATTTCCCTGTAACACTGAATAAGTAAGGTATCTTAAAATGTCATTAACTCGACATCGGGAGCCACCGATAACAACAAAACCTCCACTTGAAAATTAGAAAGACGTAAAATTTCCTTATGACGTTTAAAAATTAAATAAAAAAACAGAAAAAAATATATATCATTAAAACATAACGTAGTCGTAAACTAGAGATCTTGAACAATTCAAAAATGTATAATACTAATATATTCCCTTGAAAGACATAGAAAATATCTTAAGTTGAACTTCTATAACGAGTACTCTAGTTAATATGAAATTTTTAAAGTATAAAGTTTGAATGTAATTTTATGCAAGTAAAACATTTTTTTAATTTTTTTTTACTTTGGTTTCGGATACTTCTATTATCTATGAATGTAAAACAATCAAAACGGTTTCAGTAACACGACTTTTGTCTCAACCATTTTTGAGACGGAAAATACTGTTTGGTCCCATAGTGCGTGGGTGCGTTTACAAACATTTAAATTCACATACACAAACAGCCAGACCCGGAACAACTACCTGTAGGTAATACAAATATTTGTTCCGTGTGGGAATCGAACCCGCGACACGCAGCGCAGCAGTCAATCGCTCAGCCACTGCGCCAACCGTGTCGTCAAAGTGTGTTTGCGGAGAAAAGTGTCACAGGTCCGTTCAGCACAGCGTCTCGTCCCGCACTGATTTATTGGGCGCCGGAGGGGTGGCTACGCGATTTGCGAGTAGCGATTACGTAAAAAAATTAATAATAAATAATTAAGAAAGTTATTGGCAAAAATAAGCCGAAGGTCCCCTCGGCATTACTTAATATAATATATTGGTGGCAATTAAAAGATCCTGTGATTGATAGTTTAGGAGAAAAATGGTAGTAAGTTACAAAAACAGAGGTCACTTTGCGTATTTATTTATGATATTTCAAATATATTTTTATTTTTTTTGAATCGAAGAGGACATGCTTTATATTGTGTAGATTAATATATATTTTTTTGAAAAAAATTCTTGTAAGGGTTACGGAAAAAAAAGGTTCTAATGTATCCTAAATGAAGCCCAATTCACATATATCCACGCCGAGTATTGTAAGCAGGCTTTGGAGGTTAGAATTGTTTCTAACTTTTTTTCTAATAACGAAGATGTAACTACATCTTGAGTACGTCGTACCATAAATCGTACAAAACTGGGAGACCGGAGATTTTCACCGAAAAGTGACACAGTGGACCCAAAGCCTTTCATATATGTAGTTCACAATTGTATGTTTTATGTAGGGAAATACAATATTGAAACAAAGTTAATTTCAGAGGACGATAAGAATGAGACGGCATTCCCGGCACACAACTACGTGACGAGCACGCGCCGCGTAATGATCCCGGCGGGCTACGAGTACCACGGCGTCGGCAAGTACTTGCCCAACGGCCTGCGGGTGAGCGAGACTACCTGAGCAGTGCTACGGCCTGCAGCTGCGGCGATGATGGCGCAGCTTCTCTCGAAGAGGCGCCAACTGTATGAGAGAAAGAAAGAGAAGCTGCTGACAATATTATGAAAAATTATGTTTATTTCTGTGAATTGGTTGGAAAAAAAAATTAAGTTTTAAAACTAGAATTCGGTGTTCACTTACCGACTACTTTGAGCAGAAGGACCGAAATAAAACCAGACAGTCTCTTTTCTTTTAAGTCCAGACATAATCTTGGTCAAATCATGTGAGGAGCATGCAAGTCAGATAGATGTCCTCGCCACACGAATAAACACAACTGCTGCCCTTTTCAAAACAATCAGCCTGATACTCCGGCGTCCTACGAGAACCGTGTCGGTAGTAGGTACCGGAACACTTAACATGTGAATTCTAATTTTCATTTATATTTCAGACTCGCGTCAGTCGAAGGGACGGAGTAAGTGAATCATTACCTACTCATCATTGAGTTAACTACGAAAGGACATCCCCAAGCAAGAGGTGCTTACAGGCAGGCGACGGTTCAACTCAAAACAAGTTTCACAATATCCGAAAATATATTAATATTATTTATGTTATAAATATCAATTTGTGTTGGTACAGGAAACATGTTAGACAGATTCCATGAGCTACACCTCCAGAGGAGCGGAGTTTCTTGCCCATCCTCTATACGAGGCCACCTTTTGGAAGGGGCAACTAGAATCAATTACATTTGCTTGTACATTTTGACGTTGAAAGTGCCTTTCATGTGCCTATTTCAAAATTAATGATTATATTTTGACTAGACATAGTAAATTGTAATTATTAAATATTTATGTTTTACATGTTGTGTTCCAGGCTGTGGACGTAAGTTTCAGTCCAGTTTTTAGAGCTGTCAAATTATAAAATAAGCAATTTGACAACTTAGCTTTACGGGAAAAGAGGAAGATATAATATGTGTATCGACGTCCCCACTCCCCACCGAATTGAATGGCAGCACCAAGGCAGCACGAAATGTCCAAGTTTAGAGTAAAAGGAAAGACGTTTATCAGTGGTGAAGGTTCCATACAACTCGACTCCTACTGGCTTCCCTTTGAAAAATGACACAGTCAGTATTCTATAGACAAATTATAACCAAATTAAAGTTATGTTGTTTTACTTTCCCACACCGATGACCAAGAAATGTATTTATTGAGAAGAGTTGTTCGTTAAAATGTTTATCGTACCTAGTGTACATAGTTAGTTTGATTTGAATACACCAAACTCCGCAGACGTGACGGGTATCGATACCGTAACATGATAACAACATTGAATATTGTTGTTGTTGTGGTCGACGACCGCTGTTAGTGGATTTTCTTTTTGTTGTGGTGACGACCGCTGTTAGTTAACACAATACAAAAACATTCGATATTCTTTTTGTTGTGGTTGACGACCGCTGTTAGTGGATATTCTTTTTGTTGTGGTTGACGACCGCTGTTAGTGGATATTCTTTTTGTTGTGGTTGACGACCGCTGTTAGTTAACACAATACAAAAACATTGGATATTCTTTTGTTGTGGTTGACGACCGCTGTTAGTTAACACAATACAAAAACATTGGATATTCTTTTGTTGTGGTTGACGACCGCTGTTAGTGGATATTCTTTTTGTTGTGGTCGACGACCGCTGTTAGTTAAGCTACATAAAGTATGAATTGAAAAATACATTTTTTTTTGTTTTATCTTGTTATTACCTACTTAATTTTGGATTTTATGTACTTAAGTAAGTACATATTAAGTTATATCACGTTTGTAAAATATTGATTTGTAGAGACATCGACGTGCAACCTGTTGCCATGGATGCAGTTCTGGACATGATTTGCTGTCCCGTACATTTTGACCGCGTTTGCACTTTTGTAGGACACAGCTGATTTGTTTTTAATAAGCGACGAAAAATGTCAATTCTGCGCCGTGGATTCAAAAATCATGCACGACTGCGACTGACATGCATTTAGTACTAAATGTATGTCAGTCGCAGTCGTGCGTCGATGTCCCTGCCACCCTGTAGTCGACATTGTTAGCCTAACTGCACAAATTAATACTCAATATAAATTGCTTTACCATAATGTGTACTTAGGTGTTAACTATATAATTTAAATCATTATGGACCCTGGTGGGCACAGCAAGAGGGTAGGAGAGGAAGCCCTCATCATCATCGTCATGATTAGAGTACGTCGTTACAATATATTGCAACCTGTAGGTATACATCACGTCTGCGGAGTATACATCACGTATACATCACTGTATACATCACGTCTGCGGAGTATACATCACGTATACATCACTGTATACATCACGTATACATCACTGTATACATCACGTCTGCGGAGTTTCGCTAGCTAATTTAATTTGACCCTGTATAAGAATTACCTGTTAACAAATGAGAACTTATTATATTAAATGTGTTTATTTGCAGAACTTCGACAATATAGAGGTGATAAGCGAGGTAGTGGACGTCTATATTAAGATCACCATGATCTTCCGGCCCATGCGACCCGAGGACGCTACCACGTACTACGTGCGCTTCGAAGAGATCGCAAGGAGGGGGAATTTCGTGCACGTACCTCTGGTCACCCTCAGTGAGTAGTGTGTTGTTACATGAATGACTGCATCTTACGGTCGAACAAGCTATCGTCGTCGTTTGCCTGTGACACCAAGCGGTTTCTGTTTTTTATGTGAGACATCTAACGCGGCGGCTGACGGATCAGACCAACAGTCGCCACGCGCTTGTAACTCTGCGACTCTCTTCCCACTCGGCTCGGCGATCTTCCCTTTCTCTCACCGCGCTGAGCTCGTATACTAATGGAGTTATAGCGTATTTTCTATACAAAATAATTTAGATGTTTCACATCTACCAGGCGTCCCGCAACGGCTCATTCTTTATTCATTATTTCGCATCGTTTTTTGGTGTTGCAGGCATGGGGCAGACGCGACTCACACCGCAGGTGCTGCAGGCGCTGCCGGCACAGCACCTCAACACCACCAGCATCTACTTCACGTGCGCGCGGTGCGTGCTGCGTGGCATCATGCTGCGCGCCACCGACGGCTCCGTGAGCAACGTGGACGTGGACAAGTACCGGCTTCGCAAGTTCAACGACGAGTACGTTATACCCGCACTAGCGCTCTGCACGAGTACGTTATACCCGCACTAGCGCTCTGCACGAGTACGTTATACCCGCACTAGCATTCTGCACGAGTACGTTATACCCGCACTAGCGCTCTGCACGAGTACCTACGTTATACCCGCACTAGCGCTCTGCACGAGTACGTTATACCTGCCCTAGAGCTCTGAACGAGTACGTTATACCCGCACTAGCGCTCTGCACGAGTACGTTATACCCGCACTAGCGTTCTGCACGAGTACGTTATACCCGCACTAGCATTCTGCACGAGTACGTTATACCCGCACTAGCGCTCTGCACGAGTACGTTATACCCGCACTAACATTCTGCACGAGTACGTTATACCCGCACTAGCGCTCTGCACGAGTACCTACGTTATACCCGCACTAGCGCTCTGCACGAGTACGTTATACCTGCCCTAGAGCTCTGAACGAGTACGTTATACCCGCACTAGCGCTCTGCACGAGTACGTTATACCCGCACTAGCGTTCTGCACGAGTACGTTATACCCGCACTAGCGCTCTTCACGAGTACGTTATACCCGCACTAGCATTCTGCACGAGTACGTTATACCCGCACTAGCGCTCTGCACGAGTACGTTATACCCGCACTAACATTCTGCACGAGTACGTTATACCCGCACTAGCGCTCTGCACGAGTACGTTATACCCGCACTAGCGCTCTGCACGAGTACCTACGTTATACCCGCACTAGCGCTCTGCACGAGTACGTTATACCTGCCCTAGAGCTCTGAACGAGTACGTTATACCCGCACTAGCGCTCTGCACGAGTACGTTATACCCGCACTAGCGCTCTGCACGAGTACGTTATACCTGCCCTAGAGCTCTGAACGAGTACGTTATACCCGCACTAGCGCTCTGCACGAGTACGTTATACCCGCACTAGCGTTCTGCACGAGTACGTTATACCCGCACTAGCGCTCTTCACGAGTACGTTATAGTACGTACTAGCGCTCTGCACAAATCTCGCGGTAAGCGTAGGGACACAATGTCGTTTCAATCGGGAATGAGTGACACTTCCTGTGCCTACTAGGTTTGACGCCAGTTCATTGACGCGAATTGATATTCTCTGTTGTTGTTGTTGATAGTCTGATAGCTTCTACTATGTCTAGCAATCTCTTGTCTGACGGTGTTGGTCTTTAGATCCTCGTGTAGGTATGTATTTGTTGCTCACGTAGTAGTAGCATGCTCTCAATGTCTTGCTCTGAAATCTTTCGAGAATCTCTGTTGCTATTGCTAGCTGATCCTGATTGGTTTGAAAATGGTCTTGTAAATAGGTTACCTGCTTTCATGTGACAGGCTTGATTACGACCCATCAACCAGTACATTGATCTGAATTTCGTATCCAGTTGCTTTTCGTTGTCTCTATAATTGAGTCTTCGATCCAGACGTATTTCTTCATTATAGAATTTTATTAAGGGACAGGTCTGCCTTCTCGGGGTGAAGGTCACATGGGCAGATTTTCCCTGACTTGCCTTAATACGCCATTTGTCTAGCCGCTTCTCCAGTCTGTGGACGCAAGCTTGTAGTTTGGCTCCCAATATACTTCCTCTCAATATACTCTTGAGAGAACGTCGTAAGAAGCGACTTCATTGTTAAATTCTACCTCACAAAACATCTCTTGTGTAGGTATGATCGTAAAATCAGAGTGAAGGAGTTGGAGAACAGGTTTTTAAGTTTGAAGAGAAGTCCTTCATGCCACACTCTATCAAATACCTGGCTAATACCTGGGAAGACAGCAGAGCAGAACTGTTTGCATTCTAGTGCACAATTTATAGTATTATAATATAATGTTTGCCTCGACCAACACCTGAGTAGACTCTCGTTGGGCAGTGCTGGACCAAGGGCTTGATTCAGAGAGCGGTACTTCTAGACACGGCTGGCGTTGTCATGAAGTTCTTCTCTCTGGAGTCCTGACAGCCGGTAGCTTGGACCCTGTTCCCGATATTGGTGGGCTACTATTTTTTATATTTTCAAATGTTTTTATATTCTAATATTTAAAAATATAATTAATAAGTATGTAAATAATGAAATACAGGATAAAAATATAATGTTTATGAATACATATATGTAATTGATTACTAAATAGTTATTTTTTTCTTTTACAGAAAAGGAGCAGAGTTGAGTATTGCACATTACGATTTACACACAAATGATGTTTTCATTAAAAGGTCTTTGTCATTGTCCAACTATAAAAAAATATACAGGTGTATGGCGATCGCGTCTAAAGTCCTTTCACCGTTAAATTTACCTCTGATATTGCATCACTGTCAAAATCACAATGATCTTAATCTCATTGTAATAAGGTTGCTGTTAGGTTGCTGCAGACAGAAGTAAAATAACTGTGAGCGAACTGTATGTTCTGTACGTCTACATTACAGACTACAGTAAGTCAGACGGAGTTTTCAGATAACAACGCTACAAGGTTATATTGGCAAGCGGCTAAAATCGGAACTATCGCCGCCAACTTGTTTTGTCAATACAATTTCTGTGATAATTTCACGTATATTTACCAACAACGCTCCTCTGTCAATGTCATTCAGGCGCCGAAACAGCCGTGTAGCATCCTTGTAGGTGAGAAAGGAAGAACCTATATGTATAAGTGTAGTATATAGGTCATGGTGAGAAACCATTGTACGAGTATCCTCGTAAGAATATGGAAATAAATGATGAATACATGACCAGTAATGACGAACACATCTGCGTAGGCAATCGGTTATCGAGCTGGACTTCGAGCTGGTCACTCCGCGCGACTTCGGCGACTACTTTCTCATGATACAGAATGACGACGGCGGTGAGGAGCGGATCAAAGCATTCACTCTCACAGGTACTTGAGTATGAGCTTTGTTCTGCCGTAACGTTCCAATCCACAATCTTGCAATACACGTCTCACGCCTACTGCCCATGGGGCTAGGCAGAAACTACAGAACGCCACCTGCTACGATCCTTACATCAAAAAACTACAGAACGCCACCTGCTACGATCCTTACATCAAAAAACTACAGAACGCCACCTGCTACGATCCTTACATCAAAAAACTACAGAACGCCACCTGCTACGATCCTTACATCAAAAAACTACAGAACGCCACCTGCTACGATCCTTACATCAAAAAACTACAGAACGCCACCTGCTACGATCCTTACATCAAAAAACTACAGAACGCCACCTGCTACGATCCTTACATCAAAAAACTACAGAACGCCACCTGCTACGATCCTTACATCAAAAAACTACAGAACGCCACCTGCTACGATCCTTACATCAAAAAACTACAGAACGCCACCTGCTACGATCCTTACATCAAAAAACTACAGAACGCCACCTGCTACGATCCTTACATCAAAAAACTACAGAACGCCACCTGCTACGATCCTTACATCAAAAAACTACAGAACGCCACCTGCTACGATCCTTACATCAAAAAACTACAGAACGCCACACCTGCTACGATCCTTACATCAAAAAACTACAGAACGCCACCTGCTACGATCCTTACATCAAAAAACTACAGAACGCCACCTGCTACGATCCTTACATCAAAAAACTACAGAACGCCACCTGCTACGATCCTTACATCAAAAAACTACAGAACGCCACCTGCTACGATCCTTACATCAAAAAACTACAGAACGCCACCTGCTACGATCCTTACATCAAAAAACTACAGAACGCCACCTGCTACGATCCTTACATCAAAAAACTACAGAACGCCACCTGCTACGATCCTTACATCAAAAAACTACAGAACGCCACCTGCTACGATCCTTACATCAAAAAACTACAGAACGCCACCTGCTACGATCCTTACATCAAAAAACTACAGAACGCCACCTGCTACGATCCTTACATCAAAAAACTACAGAACGCCACCTGCTACGATCCTTACATCAAAAAACTACAGAACGCCACCTGCTACGATCCTTATATCAAAAAACCCAGCATCACATTATCATCATCATTTACATCTTGCGTTTCTAACTAATCAGAATTAACTCGGTATACAAAATCATGACCTACAACTACTTAGGAAAATGGGAATTTATTAAGGTGGGTTGGTTCTTTTAGGCAGAACTAAGCCATGCTAGTGATCGAGTTAGACCGCTTGCAGTAGTGGCAGTCGCGACGTGGGCACTAGCTGACAATCCATTGAGGATTGAGGCGGAGCGACGCGTTGTGACATTGTGCCGTTTTGAGGAGAGCTTCAGAAACGGAGTACTTTAGCTTTGGTTACCTAAGAAAGCGGTGAACATTCACATAATAGATAACAGCTGTCCAGAACATAGCGTTTTTTGAAACATAATACTATGAAAGTAACTAAAAAAGATTAGCCTCGCAGTATCTACATCAGTAAATCGACAGATTTTTCTCACAGCATATGCTGCTGAGCTTAGCCGCGCATTGATTCAATACTATCTCACAATTACTACTTTTAACATTTGGTAAAGAAAATCTTATGTACTTAGATAAGTGCATAAGATTTTCCCATTTATTACTAAACTATTAGCAGTGAATTAGGGTGTTATTTACGTCGTCAAGATTTAATGCACGTATATTATTGACTTTTAAAATCAAGAAAGTATCGTCATCAAATAACACTATTTGTGGTTGGGTTTTACAAACGGGATAGATCGTTAATATATACTAAAAAGAGGAAAGGACCCAATATAGAGCCTTGTGGTATACTCATTTCAGGAAAATGTTTAAAAGAGTACAAAGGAAATACCTCCCTTCAATTCAGGATGTTTATTCCAAGAGCACCGAACCAAGAATTTCTTTCCACTCGCATTACAATGATTTTAACAGTTTTATACGCAAAATTACCGCCAAAACTTGGCGCCAAACTTTAGGGCGTTTGCCGCCAAATAGAATTTATATTAATCAAGCGGATAATGTCAAACTAATTCTAGATTACATTTTAAATAACGGATGTGTCAAGATAAATCCTCAATACTTCATAGAAATAATATAAAGTTAACCGGAAACTACAATATTTTAAATAAATAAAAAGAATAGAAACTTTATACAAATTCAACCGGAAACCACAATATTTTAAATACATCAAAATAAAAACTTAACATAGACCTATCCGGAAATACTAGCATTAATTCAATAAATAACATGGAAGTCAGATCAAGTACAAAATAATCAAAACGAGCTTAAAATTAAATAAGTAATGGTTTGGCGCCCATCTACACTAATATTATAAAGCTGAAGAGTTTGTTTGTTTGTTTGGTTGAACGCGCTAATCTCTGGAACTACCAGTCGGATTTTCGGAAAAAATCTTTTTGCATTTGATAGCCCAATTCTTGAGGAAGGCTATAGGCTATTTAACATCACGCTATGACCTTTAGGAGCCGAGTAAAAAGAAAAAAAGTCAGAAAGAACGCTAAGCAAAAACGGAGTAATAGCGCGGGCAGGCGATGCGATGCGACGGGGTGGGTCGGAGTAACAAGAAATTTCACGCGGACGAAGTCGCGGGCAGAAGCTAGAGCATATTATTATAATGTTTTAATAAGGTGCCACCGGCGCGGGCGTCAGTCGTACAACGTCCCCGGGTGAAACCATGCTGTTGACCGTGTTAGGTTGTATTGCTGTTGAAATAATTGAGCATTTGATAAGCATTACTTTGTCAAACATTTTGATAAGTATTTCCTTGTCAAACATTTTAATACTTTCATTTCCTTGTGAAAAATTTTGCCGAAAACCGGCAACATGTGTACGTAGTTATTGGTGTCCTTCCTGTCTCCGGATTTGAAAAGTAAAGCACTTACTTATCTAATGATTTCATTTTATTCTAGCGCCTGGTGAGTCACATTGGAGTACCTGCACTAGTCATTATGGCCACCTATTTAGTAATACCTACATAATTGAATACAAAAGTAAAGGTTACTAAAAAGTTAAAACTAATAGAATTACGTTTATATTACAGATAACGGTAATGTTAATTTTATTAATGACATTAAACTATTCATAATGTTCAAACATTATTCACGATGGGTATTTTCAGGTTTAAGTTAGAGAAATGTTAAACAACTAAGTTATTTCTTTCTTTGTAGATCATAGTAAGTATTGAATATTTAGAGTTCCGCACCCAAAAGGTATCTGTATCTACTCTTAAGACACTGAACCTTAGTGTTCAATAAAACGAAGAGAAAATGTTGATGCTGAACAATGGTTTTAATTCTGATAAACTAGATCAGTGATGGCACAGTGCGAACGACCGCGACTTACGAGATGGTCGCCGGTCGTAGGTATAATGTGAGTAAGTGTATCAGAAACCATTACTAACTCAAAATCTGAGGTAGTTGAAAAATTTCCTAGCTGGAAAATGACGTACATGGAATCTGACGTCCATTACCGCTTTCGGTTCGAACCCTGACAGGCGCTTTACTTTGTGTAAATTATTTCATCACCACTAAACGGGGAAGGAAAACATCGTCAGGAAACCGGCATTTCCTAGAACCAAAAATTAGAAAAAAAGTGACATCTACCTAACTCGCACTGGGCCCGGAGGCCTGAGTCCCAGCAGTGGGAAAATTATAGGCTGATTATATGTAAGACTACATACAAACACTGGGCCGCAAAGATTATATGTAAGACTACATACATACACTGGGCCGCAAAGATTATACATATGTAAGACTACATACATACACTGGGCCGCAAAGATTATATGTAAGACTACATACATACACTGGGCCGCAAAGATTATATATATGTAAGACTACATACATACATTGGGCCGCAAAGATTATATGTAAGACTACATACATACACTGGGCCGCGAAGATTATATGTAAGACTACATACATACACTGGGCCGCAAAGATTATATGTAAGACTACATACATACACTGGGCCGCAAAGACACGGATCGGTAACACTAACCCCAATAGCTTCCAAAGTATTGGAGCTAGCTTTATGAAAGAAAGTTCAAGATTATGAAGTTTATTTTAAATAGAAATAAGTTAAGTAAAAATTACCATTTTCAACAGATTTCGAAAAGTGTACTACGGTATTAAATATGCAATTTTTACACATTTTAGTATTTTGTATTGCCGCTGTTATACGGTTTGGCACGCTCTTCACCAGATTTCTGAGCCGATGCTAAGGAATATTCTCCCATTTCTCTATCAGTGCTTCTTTCTGTAAACGAAGCGTGATTGTAGGGGAATTTCGCTGGCGTAGTCGTCGTCCCAGGTCGTCCCAGGCATGCTCAATGGGATTCAAGTCTGGGCTGCATGTTGGCCACTCCATACGTATTATAGCGACATCTTCAAGGTAGTCAAACACTATCCGAGTTGTATGGGGACGAGCGTTATCTTGCATAAACATGGCGTTCTCGCCCATGTTTACAAAAAAAGGGCCAATACATTTAAGATTTTATTCACGTATCTTTCTGCAGTTAAAGTGCCATTTTCTATTACCACTAGCTCGGTGTGACTTACCCCTGTATGGAGCCTCCGACATTTGGCACTTTGTCTTCTGGTCTTCTGTAGGCTCTTTGCCGCCCATCGTGCGTGTATAGCGTGAACCTCGACTCGTCCGAAAACATTACTCTTGACCTGACATCCAGAGTCCAATTCATATATGTGTTCTCTAGCGTAACTCAGCCTTGAATTTCGATGCTGCCTTTCGTGTTTTGGACCATTTACAAGTCAAATGGCTTCAAGTTTGCTTCAGCAAGACGCCACCGCCTCACTTTACACGTTCTCAGATTGCTCCCTCCAGAACGCAGAAGGTGATTTTGACTTCAACAGCAGTTTGAAATCGATTTCTCAACATTGTTGAGACCATATATCGCTCCTCCCGCGCTGTCGTGCACCTTGTTCGGCCTGTACCTTGTCTGCGAATATTGAACCCAGTCTCTTCAAATCGCTGGAGCACTCTTTGAATGGTTGATAGCGACACACCAACAGTTCTCGTCTTCAAGCATTGTTAGAATTCTGGTACACTCTTCAGTGGTTAGTGGAATGTTTAATTGAATTTGATCAAAATAATGAATTTCTGCGCAAATGCCATATTTGTATACAGCAACAAAAGTAAAACAAATGGTTTCAAAGTTGTTCAAATTTTAAAAATGTCTTTACTTTTATTTATGGTTTTACATACAATCATCAGAAAGAAATAAAAAGGTTTTACTTCTTCCTATATTTGTAATTAAATAGCTTTAATTTAGTTTTTATTTTAAAGGGATTGCTCTAGTATTTTAAAAGTTATCGCATTTTTTATAATCGACCCACGTTCTTTGCGGCCCAGTGTATTATACACTTCGTTCTAATTACAATAAGAATTTTAGAACAGAATCATATGCAGGCGTTGGCCTGCATATTATGATTCTCCTCTAAGAGAAAATAAGTAAAGCAAAATGTGAGGTAGAAGATTTTCCGCAATTTAGCGGTGTGAAGCACCGTTAGAAAGAAATCGCCTAGAAATACGCGGCAACTGTTGCATGAAGTGCGTGATACAAACACAAAGGTCGCAGGCGCCGACAGACTATTACTAATCATAAGCCGTCTGTCTGTGGTCAGCGGGATTGTCCGAAAGAAAAAATTGAAACATCCGAATTGAGAACCTCCTCCTTTGTAGAAGTCGGTTAAATAGACCGCAAACTATATTATTCGTTTTCTCCTTTTAGTCCAGTCAAATTAGTCCTTAAAATGGAAGTAAGGTTACAATAATTCCCATAGAGTTAAAAATTGGTATGAATGTTCAGAATACTATTATAAATGAATTGTGAAAAGTCCCCATCAATCCCCCTTGTGCAAAAATTTTTATTGATGGTGAAAGTTTACAAAAATAGGTTTTTCGCGTTTTTCAGCCAAACAGTGAGTTTTACAGCAAAAATAATTCAGACAAAAATTGTAGATCATCCGATTCTCTACAAAAAATGTATCCACACTTTTTTCATAATTATTGCCATTTCCGTGATATAGCGGTTGAAAGAATTGAAAAAAATATTTTATTCGTAAAATGCACGTTAATGTACTTTTGTATACATTTTTGAACCGTTATACGAGTAAACATATGAGTCCCTATGTCTTATACATACAAATTATAAAATTCTTAGAATATAAATGACCGTCAAATACTCCGCCCCTATTTTCATTTAGTCGCATGGCCTTTTTTTTTTTCAGGATGGGAAATCATCAAATGACCCCTCCCGCTCTGGGTGGAGCGGAAGGGAGTATCAGACGCTTACTGACTAAAACCCACCCGTGTTCCTTCCTTAGCCCTTTATGTTCCGGGCCAGCGGTAACCCTTTCGGACAATCCCGCTGATCCGGCAGGCTTCGGTCCTGACGAGCCCCTTCCCTTGATGCTGACATCTCTTTGAGGCACCCGTGGAACACGTACGCGCCGTCCGGCACGGGCCTGGTCCTGATCGGACGGTGAGCTACCCATTACTCTCCGCCCGCAGGCCCGCGCCTACGGTGGCCGGGAGCCGTCGCGCGGCTCCCGACGCCCGGAGCGTCTCCCGCGGCGGCTGGGCAGTCGCATGGCCTTGAGTAACATCTGTCTTCCATTGAATATTGTCAGCGTGGCGATGCTCGTATACCTGCTCCGTTTCAAAGGTCTCATACTCAACAAAATACTGTTAGTCGTAAGCATTCCTTCGTAGTGACAACTCGTGGCTATCGCTTATATTTTGTAACAAAGTTTATGCATTTTACTGTTTAAAAAAAATGTCGCAATTCTGCTTTATTTGTAGTCAACCTTTGACTGAAAGTGGAGTTGTTACTGTTGATCGCGGCATGAAAGCATTAATTGATGCAAGTATTGAAAGAGGTGATGAGTTTTCGGAGTACCTGAAAGACCAGAAATCTGTAAAAATTCATGTGCAGTGTCGAAAAAAATATACTCGAAAAAGTAGCATTGATACCGTGAAAAGGTGACGCCAAGAAGAAGCTGGTTCATCAAAAATAAGTCCTCCTCGTACTAGAGCACGAGTAACGTGCATATTACGAATAAAATATTTTTTTCAATTCTTTCAACCGCTATATCACGGAAATGGCAATAATTATGAAAAAAAGTGTGGATACATTTTTTGTAGAGAATCGGATGATCTACAATTTTTGTCTGAACTATTTTTGCTGTAAAACTCACCGTTTAGCTGAAAAACGCAAAAAACCTATTTTTGTAAACTTTCACCATCAATAAAAAAATTTGCACAAGGGGGATTGATGGGAACTTTTCACAATTTATTTATAATAGTATACTGAACATTAATACCAATTTTTAGCTCTATGGGAATTAATGTAACCTTCAAAGTCTTATTTGACTGGACTATTTATGTGGTGCTGCACAGAAAGTTTTCGTTTATTTTATGTGTAATTGGGGCACTACTGAGTTATTTACGTGGTACACTCGACAATGGAACATTCCACTTTACTGATCTAGGGTATATTATTGCGTTAATTTCCACGCGATTCACCACAGTCGGTGAAAAAAATTATATTGTCGTCAAAACCCACTCAAACAACACGCCCGCGCCAGAGAGACGCGGCATGTTGTGTTAGTACATAACATGCCGCGTCTCTCTGGCGTGCGTTTAAAACTAAGCGGATTAAAACTAAGTTCTTATTTTGTTTCTACAGATAACGGTAAGTATATAATAATAGTCGCTTGGACCGACTGGTTCAGTAAGCAGCTGTACGTTAGTTTGAGATAAGGCGGGCCAATCGCACATGCTGTATTTCTAATAATTTCTTTATACACAAGCCACGTGGTCGATGTGATTCCCCATCGGCAAAAATTACGAACTTCCAAACCAAACTTTCACCCCTATAAATCTTTCCTTAGTGCTCAGTTTCTTTTTTTTATACACGAAAAAAAAACAACTGTTTCATATAAAACTTCAATACCTACTTGACTAAAATGTATGAAACAGCCGATTTTTTTTTTCGTGATTTCAGAGTTGGTCCGATAGTGAAAGTTGTTCATATTCATGGGTAGAACACCCTGTAAAAATTTGGAACCGGTAAAAAATCACCTGTATAAGGAACTCTTTTGCAAACTGTCATGCTTCTGCCATCCAGCGGTTTAGGTTGTGCGTTGCCTGTCAGCAAATTTAAGATTTTTAGTAGATTTTTGTGGGGGTTAGCTAAGGTGGTGTGTCCTATGTATTGACTGCATCCAAGCCTAATAAACGAATTGTTTAAAAATGAACCCGCGCCTTTCGAATGTTGTGCTACACTAAACACTATGCGAAATTGCGAAATATGTGCATAACGTTAGCTTGTTGATACAGTCCACCTCGTTATTGCTTTACCACTTTTGACAAAAATTCTCAGTTAGTTACTTCACTAAGATTGAAACTGCCACATGATCTTAAAGCAAAACTAGACCGTGACGTTTTATGACATGCAAGAGGCGAGTGAAGTTTTAAAAGCTTCCTGTCTCCTACTAAGTACACATCGTGGAATACAATAAATGATTAAGTATGGAGAGGGTGGTAAAGCTATGTAACCCCTGCTATTTCGCAGCGATCCAGGTGAAGCGGCTGCGCGTGTCTGCGGGAGTGGGCATGCACTTGGACATGAGCATGACGTACACGTGCAACGACTGCGAGCTCACGGACGTGCTGTGCCGTGGCGAGAGTGTGCTCGCACAGGGCCGCGTCACGCTCATCCCCACCTCCAAGAGCGCCAACATCAACTTTGTGGGGTGAGCATAAGCTGAACACATCACCTGACGAGCCCTCGCCCTCACACACTCTCGACAGCCGCGAACGATAGACATCTTGAGAGAGAAAGGGCACGCATTGGTATTACCCTGAATGAAGAAGTGCCTGGTCGACTACCTTGAAAGACAAGACAACTCACTGCTATCACCTTCTCAGTACGGTTTCTGATCTGGTTTGTCGACCAGCAATACCATTCACGGTAAAACTAAGTTTGTTCCTGAAATCCTCGATGAAAATAAAAAGTTTATAGCAATCTTTATTGCCTTTGACACAGTCCCCGTCCCTCTGTTGGTGAAGAAATTGGAGAACATTGGTGTAACGGATGAACAATTAAAGCTTTTTTCCGACTACCTCCCTAACCGATTCCAGAGAGTTAAGATGGACGAGTGGACTAGTAGTGATCTTCCCGTTGTGCTCGGCATCCCACAGGGCAGTATCCTTGGTTCCCTCTTATTTCTAACTTTTGTCAATGATCTCGGTGAGCTCAAAATGCCCAATGGAAGGATCATAACTTTTGCTGATGATACTGCACTTATAGTTGTGCACAGATGGGGTTGGGGTGTTATCATGGCTGGCTCATAATTAGACTTGCTCTCAATGTTGATCACAAAACACTCTCAACCTGGTTACCAAAATTAGACTATGATGCCACGGATCAGCTACTCATTGTTCCCTCGTAATATCTATTCATTTCGGGCTTTTTACTGTAACAAACACCCTACACACTCACACTCGGTGTGAGTGTGAGTGTGTAGGGTATCATTCTTCCTCTTCTACACTACACACGCATTACACTATACTTACCTATTTTTATTATTAATTTTTAGGGTGGTTCCGTACCAAAATGGTAAAACGAAGCCCTTATGGTGAGACTAAGTCGGTCTGTCTGTCTATCCGTCTGTCACAGCTGGATATCTCAAGAACTACTAATGCTATCAACTTTAAATTTGGAATAGTTTTAAATGACGTTTGCCCAACTAATTTGCAAATAAGAAAGAAATAAAATTATTTTTTTGCAACGGGGATTAGGGCATGGGGGGTACCTATCATATGAAAGAGCGCAGTTTGCACATTCTCAAACATGTTTTTTTTAATCCGCATAATTTTCGACTTTTGATGAAAAATGTATAAAAAATACCGTTCTTATCTCCAAAGTCTGCAAAGAGAAAAATCTGAAATAATTCTATGTCTCTGAAACATTCCGGTCAAAAGCGAGTCGGACTCGCGCAGAGTCCGACTCGCTTTTGACCGGAATGTAAGCCAGTCTGTTTCTTATTCTCTTCATCTATACATGGTTTGTCTAGAGTTTGAAAATTGACCACTGTAATGTTAATTAGCTTTAATTCGGGATGAGAGTATCCTGGTATGGACGCCAGTCTCTCACAAAGAATCATTATTTTGTGGATTTTTGTCAAAAAACTATAGTTCTTGTCTCTATGTCTATAACTACATATGTGAACCTTTGTGAAGAGAGAAAAATAAAGATATAATTATTATTACCCGCCATAAATCCAGACTCACGACTGCAACGAGTTACGAGCTGCGAGTTTCCTAATGCCGGCGCTACAATGTGTAGCGCCGGCATTAGGAAACTCGCAGCTCGTAACTCGTCGCAACCGTGAGTCGAGTCGTCGCACTCGTCTTGTCCATTGGTTCAGACTTGGCACCACATCCAATGCTGAGCAAAATCAGTAAAATTCTATCCAATATCTGTCCAGGCCCGATACACATATTGGAGCCAATGCTCCAAGGCTACATCTTGGGTCAAATTATGTCCAATGTGTGGCCCCAGCATAAAGGAAAGAGCGAATAATAACCTTAGCCCACCCTCAGAATGCTTGCCACCACTAGACAAAGTTATCTAAATAGATTCTGTAGCGAACCACACACAAGTTCGTCCGGTGTGGAATGCGAGCGTCCCGCGTTCCGCCACGATATAGAGTAGGTATAAGCTGTCTCTCTACATCGTCTGGTCATTTTGAGGAAGGCGTCCGTTGCCCCCACGCATACATTTTTTTTGGTAATGGCATCTTGCAGTTCAACCTAGGAGGTTGTCGTCTGCTTAACTGGACTAGCCTGTGGTTTCCTCAATAAATGAAGGCCTCAAACCAGGGTTAAAAAACTAACCGACTACACGCTAAGGGCACCCCCTGTGGGTTACGGACCTCCGTTCAGGGCGTGGCTGAGAGAGGGCAGCAAGGGTCAGGCTGGATCGGAATTACCACCCGCATACTGCGTAGACGCGTATTTTATAGTAACACGCAACTAGCCACGTGCCTAACTCGTGCCGCCATTTCATCTGCCTGCCTTTTCCCAACTATGTTGGGGTCGGCTTCCAGTCTAACCCGATGCAGCTGAATACCAGTAAGTAGGTACCTATTTTACATGGAGCGACTACCTACCTTACCTCCACAACCCAGTTACTGGGTAATGGATACCCCTTTTGATAAGACTGGTTGTCACTTGTCAGACTTTCGGGCTTCTGACTACCCGTAACGACTGTCAAAGATCCACAAATGACAGCCGGGACCAACGGCTTAACGTACTTTCCGAGGCACGGAGGGGTCTCGGTATGTAAAGATGGTCACCCATCCACAGACCAACCACGGCTTATTATTTAGCCACGGGCCCGTGTCGCGAAATAATAATTATTACGGGTCTTCGGTCCTAATGTTTTTTATTTATGACTGTGTTAAACTGTTAACTTTAGTTTTACATTCCAAATATACTTTATTACTGAAAAGGTGGTTTCCTTACGATAACTTCCCTCATAACATAATTCATATTTAATTTCACAGCTTTGAAGATACAAATACCTGCGTGTACATGGGGATATTCAAGATTGGCGACGCGATTTACAGAAAAATAGTAGCTATTATTGAAAGTGAGTTTTAATGAAGATTTAAGCTTTTGTTCCAAAATGCAGTTTGTGTACAGAACACAATGTGCTGTCAGTGTTGTCGTGGAAGGACCGCCTGCACAGAGGAACAATGTTGCACCGTACACAACACATGTGTTGCCAATGGTATCGTGGAATGCGCCTGCACAGATGAACAATGTTGCACCGTACACAACACATGTGTTGCCAATGGTATCGTGGAATGCGCCTGCACAGAGGAACAATGTCGCATCGTAGTACCTACGTTAAGTGTACATGCATCACCCTGTCATTTATTTTAAATGTTTTATAGAGACGGAATGTGCATTTTTATGATAATATTTTTAAATACACAATTAATTTTAAATTTCAGATAACTGTAAGTTTAATTTTTAATTTATCGGACAATGACAAATTGTGTCATGTCCAGAAACATTTAGCGGCTATCTATTTTGTGGTAACTTAACATTGACCTTCGGACACCAGGTGCACTGCAAGTAACCATTCAAGTAACTAACCAAGTAACTCTCTACCTGCGTCTGTGTTTCCGAGCGCATACAACCCGAATCTCTTCAAAGTAAGAGTGAACAGACTTCTTCTGAGTAAGCTCACTCCATCGTCGACTTTGTCTATGTTACCTCTGACCTAGACTAGAGTCAAGAGCAAACCCATTACAAATAAAAAAAAATCTTGCACCTAGGAGTAAAAAAATCCCGAAAAAGCTAATAAACACATACAAACTTCTAACTCATACATCTAATTTCGGACTGAGTTTATATATAATTATGGTATATGGTATGGTATGGTATGGTATCACTGCGTCCTACCCGTCATGACCTACGGGGCTGAAGCGTGGACACTCACGATAGGGCTGGTCCACCAGTTCAAAGTCGCTCAGCGAGCTATGGAAAGAGCTATGCTCGGAGTCTCTCTGAAGGATAGGATCCGTAACAAATGCATCCGACAGAGAACGAAAGTTATCGACATAGCCCAAAGAATTAGCAAGCTGAAGTGGCAGTAGGCCGGCCATATCTCGCGAAGAACCGACAACCGCTGGGGTAAACGAGTTCTTGAGTGGAGACCGCGACTCGGCAAACGTAGTGTAGGACGCCCTCCGGACAGGTGGGATGACGATCTGCGAAAGACTGCAGGCAGATGCTGGATGCGTCAAGCTGAAGACAGGGCGCTATGGCGCTCATTAGGGGAGGCCTATGTCCAGCAGTGGACTGCTATAGGCTGATGATGATGATGATGATATGGTATGGTATTTTGGTAAATTTTCGTCTATTTTCTTAAATAACTATAATAAAATTTACTTTAAAGTTATGAAAAAAATATATTTGAGTAACAAACAGTACCTAAGCCCTTTTATTTGATATGTCACACGGTATAGATTGCAAAACATTTTTTTTAATTTTCTGTTTGCCTACCAAAACTGACCCCCATATTCAAAATTCATTTATGTATTAAGTTACACGTCTGTGTTTGGGTCACAGAGATTCATAATTATGTGTACCAAATTTTAACTTAATCCGTCCATTAGATTCGGAGTAAATTGGCTGTCAGACGGACGGCGAGACACGAGTGATCCTATAAGGGTTCCGTTTTTTTCCTTTTGAGGTACGGAACCTTAAGAAAACAAGATTTCGTAAGAACTACGTTTCTGACGGAGGTCCCCCAACCGCCTAAAATTCTATGTGCCAGCTACCGACGCGACTGTGTCGCAAACATTACGTGTGCATACACACGAGCGAGCGAGTAGCGACACGTACAATGTACGCTGTCAGTATACATACACACGAGCGAGCGAGTAGCGACACGTACAATGTACGCTGTCAGTATACATACACACGAGCGAGCGAGTAGCGACACGTACAATGTACGTTGTCAGTATACATGGCTTTCATTTTGACAGTCCAACAACATTTCGTTACGTTATTTACGTTGTTGAGCAGACACATTTTTCGAACATATGAAGCAATGGATTAGCAATATCCTTCAAAATGTTTCAGATTGTGATTGATAGGATAGTGTGTTACCCAATTAGGGTGCGGATAGGTGCGGGGTGCGGGGTGCTGGGTGCGGGGTGCGGGGTGCGGGGTGCGGGGTACGGGGTGCGGGGTGCGGGTGCGGGGTGCGGGGTACGGGGAGTACCATAGATATAAGAAACAAGGGTTTTACATTCCTATGGGGAGTACAGTAGGTAATTTTGAAAATATGTACGTCGTATAAATAAAAATTATTTTATTGTTTAATTTTTCAGCACCAGGTATGTTATGTTTTTATATACTTACGTTGTTTGACAAGTCTATAAAACATTCACTCTCATGCGTTATACACTCACAATCATTGCTCACAATATAATAAATATTAAAAGTGTATTGAATATTGTTGCCTCTTTTGCTGACGACTAAATGAATGATGAAGGTGGCTTACCTTCATCATTGATATAGGTATAGTCGACCTCGTAATAAGTTTACTACTTTTGACAAAAACTCCCACTCTACACTGCTACAAGGATGTTGAATGACATTGACAGGTGGGGGATGTTGAGGGCGCTGTTAATAACAACTTATGCAGTTGTTTTGCGAAATATCTTGAAGAAGCAAGGTGGCAGTTCCGATGTGGGCCACGCGCCAAAAGATCCTTGTACAGTTACAAATGAAGACTTCACTCGGCTGAAAGTATCGAGCTGTCACTAGCTGGTACATAGCTACAGGTCTTCGAGCACAATTACATCTTGGTGTTGTACGACGTGCCAGTGGGAGACTGTTACGACATCCGATAACTTACTGAATTAGTACGAAATATAATATTTTGGTGACGAGAAATCTGCCTGTTATTAAATATAAACTCGACAATAAAGTTGTATTGCGCACGACTGCACTCAAACTTTTGTTTAGTGTGCACCTAAGACGCCGTACGCCACATGTGACTGTGCTCATGCCGAATCCCGTGAGTACTGAGCAGATTCCCGAACTGCTCGATACCTATGAACGAAACCGCGCGAAATGAACGCGAGATTGCCGGGATTTGCTAAGGAATTGACGTGGTTTCGAAGTAAGGAATCGAAATTCAATTTCACGAGTGTCTTGTTATTAATGATATAACCTAATTTTACGAGTGTCTTGGAATTATTAATATACGTAACATAATTTTATGAGTTTATGTTAACCGATAACTTGCTATAAGTTGGTTATGAATATTATGAAGAGGTAAAGTTTGTTAGTTTGCATGTAGCCTATCGGATAGGGGTACTCTTCGAAACTACTCATCTCACCGATTTCACAAAATATTTAACTGATATAGAGAGTGACGCTATTGCAAAGCGCGATGTTTTATGTTAAAACACGCGGACGAAGTCGCAGGCAGATCCTAGTTAATAAAATAAATAAACAATGGCTTATGTTTCAGGTATTACCATCGAGGGCGGGGCGACCGCCCTGTCGCCGCCCGCGGAGGGCGCGCCCATCGAGCACAAAGTGCACTACAAGTGCTCGTCGGAGTGCAGCCTCACAAAGGTACAGTCTTGACCCCGCGGCCGCGCGCGCACTGCGTGTGCTCACTCAGACCTCAGGCGACAGTGACTGCGGAGAACGCACATGCACGAAGTTGTTGAGAGCGTGGCACAAGTCTCCGCGCGCGACTTGCGGAGCGACGGACGCAGACGCGCGCGCGTTTCGCTTGACGCAACATCGCTCTAGGCCGTGAACCTGAAGGTGACATTTACGAGGACAAATATACTACATAATGTATTCCTGTTCCCAGGTCAACGTCAACGGCATCCCTCTGGAGACCACCATGCGCAGGTCAAATGTCGGCTCTGTGGCATACTACTTGGTACGTACAAGGTTATTTTGGCGCGCGGCCACACATATTGTTTTGACAATACAATTTCTGTGACAATATCCCAAATGTTTACCGACGACGCCGACGCCGACGCTCCCCTTTCAATGTCATTCAGGCGCCAATAGATCCTTGCAGCACTCTAGCACTCACGTGGTAATTTTCACTGTAATTAGGATTATGTAAATTAATTTAACAGCTTTTGTTAGATAAAAATTCAATAAGTGAGAAAATAATTTTCTTTCAGCCCGAAAACACCGCGGTGACGATCGGCGTCACGGAATACAGCTCGGCATACGAGGGCATGTTCCAAGGCGTGTTCTTGATGGACGGGGACGAGATCACGAAAAATTTAATGGAAATAGGGTATGTTGTAGATAGGGCCAGGTTGGCCGCGTAGCAGCTATGCTACACGCCTCGCGCTTTGCTCCCCAGAGCGCGAGGCTCCCCGCACTTTGACGCTGATATGAATTAATCATATTTTTGTATAAGTAGGTTCTGTTTTATTTTATCTTCTAAGCTTTAGAACCTTAGTAGAAAGTGCTACAGGATCAAACTCAAACTCAATCTCAAAGCATTTATTTCAATTAAACCATTTACAGGCACTTTTGAATTGTCAAGAAGTCGGTCAGTCAGAAAATATGAAGCTAGTTGTCCTACCTCACCTGTTGACCTACCTCAGGCACTAGACCATGATCCGGCACTAGTAGTACACAAGGTGCAGGTCCCATGCTGGCTCGATCCGGCACTAGTAGTACACAAGGTGCAGGTCCCACCTTACCTGTTGACCTACTTCAGGCACTAGATCTTGATCCGGCACTAGTAGTACACAAGGTGCAGGTCCCATGCTGGCTCGATCCGGCACTAGTAGTACACAAGGTGTAGTTAAAATAACGCCATTAAACATCATGAAAAACTTTTACATGGAGACATGGACCAACCCTGAAATTGCGATATAAAATCAGCTTTTTCATACTTTATATCAAGGTAAGGGGGCTGCGCTACTAGATAGCTCGCAGAATTCATTTTTCCTTACGTTTTTTTGCAATTTGTTGGTCAGTGTCAGATTGTATGTTGATCAAAATATGATTGGTGAGCATAACTAATATATTATGTATTTACTGAATTATAATCATTAGAATCATAAATACAGGCTATTTTAGTTAGAATTGGCCTCAATGTCATGATTTCCTGAATGTAGTACCTAGATATTTTGAACCTACAGAGTTGTATCAATGATTACTTCTGTAAATTCATTATCATCACCATCATCATCAGCCTACGGCATGAGGCAGTCCATGTAAGTTCATTTTGGAAATTATGTTTTTTTAACCCTAATAAATGAATAAATTTTAACCCTGATAAATTAATTTATTTTTTGTAAGTAGTTTTGCACAAACACTTTTACACGTCACCCCTTATAAAAATCATAAATGATTTTATTTTTTCACGTCAATCATAATATAAAAACTAGATGAGGTCGGCGTTTCATATCTGACTATTCTGAGAAGAAAGGCCGAAATAAACTCAGAGGGAGTTTATTTCGGCCTTTCTTCAGAATAGTCAGATATGAAACGCCGACCTCATCTAGTTTTACCAAGCCCAACCAACCAACCAACCAAGACCGAACAAGATTATGTCTGGACTTTAAAAGAGACTCTGAAGTCTCTTTTAAAGTCCAGACATAATCTTGGTCAAATCATATGAAGACCATGTAAATTGATGTCTGAGATAGTCTTTTGAGGAAAGAACCACACAGATTGAGAGGACCTGTCCAGTCAGTGCACGCATTTGTCAGAAAACGTGCAGCTCAACTCAAGACTTAAGGAGCTCAACGATTCGACGAACAATACTAAAGAAAGGACATTTGGGTAGGCCACATAAATTACTCAAACTGCCAGATCAAGACAAAAACTAACAGAAAAAAGAGAATAATATCCTATCCTATTCCTACTACGAGTAATATTATAAACGCGAAAGTTTGTAAGGATGGATGAATGGATGAAAGTTTGTAAGGATGGATGAATGGATGAAAGTTTGTAAGGACGGATGAATGAATGAAAGTTTGTAAGGATGGATGAATGGATGAAAGTTTGTAAGGATGGATGAATGGATGGACGTTTGTTACTCTTTCACGGAAATACTACTGGACGGATTTGGATGAAATTTGGCACACTAATAATTTATAACCAGGATTAACACGTCGGATACTTTTTTAATCCAGTCAAAATAGACAAAAATAAGTCATAACTTAGACAAAATTCGCATAGAGCTGAAAATTGGCAGAGATGTTAAATACATCATTATAAATGAAATGTCAAAAATCCCCTTCGATCCTACTTCTGCAAAAAAAATTATTCAAGGTCAAAAGTACAAAATTAAGGTTTTTTCCATTTTTCTCGAAAACAGTAAGTATTATCGTGAAAATAGATCAGACAAAAGTTGTAGATCATACAATTCTCTACAAAAATGATCCAGTCACTTTTTCTTACGACTCACCATTCGTGAGATATCGCGGTTTTAATCATTAGAAATTTCATATTTTACATAATATGCACACATTTCCGCACCACCTATGAGGTAATGTACTTAGTAAATTTTTTCTAACGTGGTTTCCCCAGTGGGTGATGGAGATAGCCCTTCAATTAACTCCCCTTGACCTGTACATACAGCAGGAAGCGGCGCTAGCCGCCATCAGGCTAATGCATCTGGGCATATGGGGCAAAAACATTACCAGTCCACACGCTAAAATCCTGGACCGGGCGATTGAGTACCAGCCTCTCCTCGCTGCCCCGTGTGACAGAACACCAAACCAACCGATGTTCAACAAGAACTACATTATACAAACAGTTCAGGAAGAAAGGGATCAGTCAGGAGACAATGAAGTGCGCATTTATATAGACGGCTCTAAAACACAAAACGGTTCAGGTGCTGGCGTGCACTCCCTTGACCTAAATATTAACTTTCACATACCACTAGGCACACATAGTTCAATCTTTCAATGCGAATGTGTTGCCTTAACACAAGCTGCAACAGCAGTAAAGCACTTAGGCATCCGGAACTATGGCATTAAATTCCTATCCGACAGCCTATCTGTGCTCAAAGCTTTAGGAAGCAAACAAACTAACAATAAGCTAATTTTTGAGTGCCATCTAGCTCTGGAGAGTTTATCGACGTCTAATCGTATTACTCTTCAGTGGATCAAAGGGCACAGTGAATCTCAGGGCAATGATGCTGCAGATGAACTTGCGAAGAGAAGATCTGATATGAGGGTGCTAGGCCCGTACCCACTTCTCCCTTTGCCTTTCTCACAATTTCGTGCGTGGATTCGCCAAAGATCGACCGAACTTCATAACAACAGATGTTCACGGGCAACAGACTGTAGACAGTCAAAATTGGCTTTACCAATGATACACCCGCGATTAACCAAAAAACTTCTCAGCCTGAGTAGGAATAACCTTAGAATAATAATAGGTACAATTACGGGCCACAACCTCCTTAACAAACATCTTTTCAACATAGGAGCCACGGACAGCCCCCTTTGCAGGGGCTGCCTTGATGCCGAGGAATCAGCCCCCCACGTCATCCTGGATTGCGAGGCCGTGGCTTCTCAACGTGCAGAAATCCTCGGAACAATGAGGTCGCTCCGCGAAGCCTGTGAAGCTCCCAGGAAGCTTCTGTGCTTCTGGGCGGAGCTAGGCTGGCTCTGTTAGCCAGAATTCCCACGCACAACGGCCCGAATGCGGGAAAGGGAATCCCATCATCATCATCATCATTCCCCAGTAGGTATACTCTACGATCTATTGTAATAAAGAAAGTTTGATCAGATCGTATCCTTTTAATTGAAAGAATCCTCGTAGTAATATTGCTAATGAGTAAAGTGGAATAGATTGTATTTTTCCACATGTCATTATATATAAGATAATTGTCTAATTCTACTTCGATAATTATTTCTTCGTCTTTATTTTCTTCTTCTTGCAGAAGTTCGCTGTTCTAAGAAAAGGGATGCATCAATTGTCTCCTCATTAATATCATAAATCTGTTGTATTTCTTTCAATATAACATGTAGAAAAACAAAACCTATTCCACTTTGATCATTAGCAATATTACTACTTATTCTTGCAATTAATAGGATACGATCTGATCAAACTTTCTTTATAACAATAGATCGTGGAGTATACCTACTGAGGAAACCACGTTAAAAAAATGCGCCAAGTACATTATTACCTCATAGGTGGTGCGGAAATGTGTGCATATTATGTAAAATATGAATTTTCTAATGATTAAAATCGCGATATCTCACGAATGGTGAGTCGTAAGAGAAAAAGTAACTGGACCATTTTTGTAGAGAATTGTATGATCTACAACTTTTGTCTGATATATTTTCACGATAATACTTACTGTTTTCGAGAAAAATGGAAAAAACCTTAATTTTGTACTTTTGACCTTGAATAATTTTTTTTGCAGAAGTGGGATCGAAGGGGATTTTTGACATTTCATTTATAATGATGTATATAACGTCTCTGCCAATTTTCAGCTCTATGCGAATTTTGGCTAAGTCAAATGTCTATTTTGACTGGACTAATCCTGATATGTATACCTACCTAAGCGGGTGAAACCGCAGGGCGTTGCTAGTATAATTATATAACAATAAAAGGCCTTTTCTCGCTGACCAATACAGTACAGTTTTAACTTCTATAAATGGAATTTTAAATCTAGTTTCATAAACATAAAAACTAATTCGATTAAGTAAGTAGTAGTTAGTGCAATACCTACACATTGTTCAGCAACCAGTTTGCTGGTCAGGCTGTCCATCGACATAGGCGTCCCTAGTTTGTTCCTCTCAGATGAGTGGCAGACTCGCTTAGCTCGACATAGATCTGTCACGAGTTAATCTTCTACCTCCTTTTTAACCGACTTCAAAAAAAGGAGAAGGTTCTCAATTTTGTTGAATTTTTTTTATGTGATTTACCTTATAAATCCGTAATTTATAAACCAATTTGAAAAATATTTTTTTTATTTGAAAGGATATACTTTCAGATTGGTCCCGAATTTCATTAAAATCGGTTCAGTAGTTTGGTTTTGAAATCAAAATTATTGGTAAGAATTCAAGTACCTAAATGAAATTGCGTCGTTTGCTTTCCTATGAGTTTTCAGTGGTGGCTTAGTGGAATTGTCATGGGATGCATTGTGGCTATAAGTGCCGTATCTTTACGTAATTAACCGACTTCAAAAAGAAGAAGGTTTACAATTCGACTGTATTTGTAAACCCATTTCAAAAAATATTTTTAATGGATAGGGTATGCTTCAGGGGTAGTCTCATATTTTATTAACTTTGCTTGGGTAGTTTTTGAGTTATCTTCAATAATACGTATTTTAGCCACTTAGTTTATATTGATTTAAGTATAGTGATGATGTTATAATAACTTCCTGTCACTGATATTTACATAGCAATTAGTGTTATACGAATTTGTGTGGTGTACAACTTAAAAGTGAAAAATAAAAACTTTTTACAAAAAAAAAAAAAAACAACCGACTTCCAAGAAGACTACAAAGTGAAAAATAACTTTAATTTCGGAAGTCGATGGCAAACAACGAACAAAAATACGAACCCAAGACACCGACTTTCGAAATTAAAGTTATTTTTCAGGTTGTAGTGTCGTTTTTTTATCTTTCCATCTCTTGATTTGAAGTCTCTTCTGCCATTTTCCATTCCTAGGATTTCATTCCATTACGCCTTTATCCATTTTACTCTGATCGTTCTCATAATGTGATCAGTCCAGTCCATATAAGGTTTTTTATTTTTAGTAAAACATTGCTAACTTTGCCCCTTTCCTTATTTTTGAGGTGGTCACGTAGGCTCCCTGTTTATTTATTTGGCCGTGGCCGTGCCCTGTTTAATTTTATTATTTTAATAGTAGCGCCCCGCGGTTTCACCCGCAGAAGTGTCGATCCCATGGGAATATCGGGATAAAAATTATCCTATGTCCTTTCCCGGGATGCATTCTTTCTCTCTGCCAAATTTTATCAAAATCCGCTTAGTGGTTTAGGTATGAAAAGGTAACATACAGTGTTACTTTCGAATTTATAATATTAATAAGTATGGATATCCGCTCCATAGTGCGTTGGCAAACTATAAGTCTGTTTGTTGTTTTCTCGTAACAGACCAAGTTTGACACCCAGTTTTTTTTAAGTGAGACATTGGAGAATGCTCGTTTTTACAAACTTTTATTTAGCTTGCACTCTTCGTATGTATGTATGTAAAATGTCCGTTCAAAAGCAAACCATTTTTCGACCATTTGTTGGTATCTGATTGAGCTGAAATTTTGCATACACCTTTAGTTCTGGTAACAATGCAATGTGCAATACTCAATATTGTAATAATTTTAATATGGCCGCCGCCGCTCCAAGGTGGCGGATTACATATATGTAATCCGCCAAATTAAAGAGGTTGAAAAAATATATATATTTTTTCAACCTCTTTAATATGGGTATCAAATGAAAGGGCTTGAAGAGTAGAAAACAATAAAGTTAGTAACATTACACTAAATTCAATATGGCCGCCGCTCCAAGATGGCGGATTACATTTTTCACAATCCCCTTAATATGGGTATCAAATGAAAGGGCTTGAAGAGTAGAAAACGATATGTGAACAATCAAAACGATGAATTCAATTAAAATATAAAACAAACAAGTGGTAATATTTTAAAGGAACTAAATAACATCAGTAGTACCTATAAATAAAGTAAATGGTGTAAATAATGTTCTTAGTGTACATAATGTCAATGATGTAAATAATGTTAATAGGGTAAATAATGTAAATGGTGTAAATCAATAAAATAATGTAAATAAATGAAAAAATAATTGAAATTAAATAAATAAAGAAATGTCACTTAAATTCATTTTTTTCTTATCAGTTTGCGTTATTCTTTCTTTTTTAGGTTACGTTTTTATTTAAATAAAAGCTTGTTTGGAAAAACTTTATTAATTTTAATTTTATACAGTTTGCTTTTACCGACATTGGTATTGTTTCGTTTTTATCTACTTATTTTAGCGACCATAGTAACGTTTCTAAGTGTTGCTTACTCTTTTATCAATTTCAAAATATATTAGCTGTCCTAAATAAAAAACATTCACCAACATTTTCGACAACGACTCTTTCGCCTTAAGTGAACATATATAATTATAATATGTATGAAACTACTAATTGGCATGACTGGTGCAATGAGATTACACCTCTGTGTGTACCGTGTATGCCATGAACTTGTTATTTATTTGCAGATCCCCGGCCAAGGAAGGAGAAAACGAGGGCCACACGGAAGAGACAACGCCGACGCCCCAATCCCTTAACTCGGAGCCTGAGACGGAACCGGAGGCAGAGGCGAAACAGGATTCTACTACGGAACCGGCGCCAGAGGAGGGAGAACCAACGACAGAGGGCGAACCAGTGGCAGAGGAGGAGCCAACGACAGAGGGAGAACCAGCGGCAGAGGGGGAAGCAGAGGCAGAGGGGGAACCGGAGGCCGAGGGGGAGCCGCCGGCAGAGAGACGCAGGAAACATCAGCCTCCGACTGGCACTCGCCGCAGTGGAGGAACAACGGAACAATGTAATATAATGACGAGCACTTTATACTTAATTATTTCATGAAAGGGAATCGTTTGGCATGGGCATGTGATGAGGCGGGATGAAGCGCATGTATCTGCAAGAGTGACGAATGTAAATGTTGATGGATGGAGAGGGAAAGGAAGACCAAAGAAAATGATGGATTGTGTGTTGGTTGATGTGAAAGATGAAGGAGTGAAAGTGAAGGCTGACAGGCAGTACTGATTCAGAGCAGTGGTTGCCCACCCATCCAGTGGAAATGGGCTCGACTTACGTACAATTGATTTTATCACAACTGCTCTCAAAACGGTGAAGAAAACCTCGCTAGGAAACCAACTTGTCCTAGAACCAAAAAATCGAAGATATTGACATCCACCAAACTGCACTGGGCCCGCGTGGTGGATTATGGCCCACTCCCTCTCACAGACAGGAAGCCTGGGCCAGGAAGCAGTGGGAATATTATAGGCTGATTATACTTATCAATCAGTAAATTAACTCAGCCTATCGTAGTACACTTCTGAACACCAGGGAGAGGCTTAAGTTCAGAAGTGTACTACGATAAGAAGAAGAAGAAGGCGGAAGACAAGGTGTTGTGGCGCAGCCGCCACAACACCTTGTTTTCCGCCTTCCGCATCCAGTTGGTCCCAGCCACGCGCCGGTCCATCTAGCTGGGGGGCGTCTTACACTAAGCTTGCTTATACGCGGTCTCCACTCGAGGACTCGTCTGATCCACCGGCCATCGCTCCTTCGACAAACACGGCCAGACCACTGCCACCTCAGCTTGCTCACTCTGTAAGCTATGTCGCGAACTCCGGTTATGCTTAAGCTTATGGTTAATGCCTAGTTTCATGATATTATTTTGTACTGGCCAGCGTGTGCGGTAAACATCCTCCGCGACTCGGTGCCTGCGGGGCGCGCCTACAAGCAGAAGACGGTCGGCTACGCGTGCCCGGGCGGCCAGCTCGTCGCCGTCAGCTGTCGCGGGCAGCACGTCACCGCGGGACTCGCTATATCCACCAACGACACTGTCACCATTGATTTCGATCAGTGAGTACACTTATCTACTATATAAAAATAAGTCGGGTTTTCCTTCCTGACGCTATAACTCCAGAACGCACGAACCGATTTCCACGGTTTTGCATTCGTTGGAAAGGTCTCGGGCTCCGTGAGGTTTATAGCAAAGAAAATTCAGGAAAAATTTCAACAGAAAAAAATTCCTAGAAATAATCTATATGGCAAAACAACGTTTGCTGGGTCAGCTAGTACTATATAGAACTATGACATTTGAGAAGTTTGAAGTCCGGGAGGCACAGAGAAGTAGGTTTCATGATTTAAGAAGGAAGGATCCACCGGCCGAACTAAATTCAGAATCAATCAAAAGTCATTTATTTGAATTAGGCTGAGAATCAGCACTTTTTGAACGTCAAAATGACATAAGACAGTCCCCCTGCACGCCCGCCCTTCACCACTACCTAGTGTTTTGCCTGGGAAGAAGTGGCGCACCAAACTCCCCAGCAGCACAGCTGTTTGACGGTGCCGCGATGCAGCAGGATTCTGGGACGACAGTACAGTAATCTTGATAATTATTTTGTCACAGCTTTGAGGATACAAATGCTTGCGTATATATGGGAATCTTCAAAATCGGCCAAACCGAACACAGAAAAACTTTAGCTGTAATTGAAAGTAAGTTAAAATAATATGAAAGCATATTAATTTCATTTCGCATAGAGGTGCCTAAAATAATTAATATTTGTTTTACGTTTTATTTCAGATAGCTGTAAGTTGTTATTGTCTATAATTGTAGAGGCACTTTTTCACTCATAGATCCGCATGCTCGGCGCTCGCTTGAATGAGCGCGGAACCCTAAAATGTTTGAGATGTTGGTTTTGTGATTAGATTACTGAAGGTCAATTCCCATAAAGGCTCGTACACACAGGCGCGACGCGACACGCGACACAAAGGCACCGCTCGTCGCGCGACTTGCGGTGCCTTTGTGTCGCGTGTCGCGTCGCGCCTGTGTGTACGAAACTTAATTTAAAGTTCAAAACTAGTTCAACGTTCTAGTCGCAATCTCATCTCAGCGACAATCAATATCAAAAACTTGTCAAAACTAGTTCAACGTTCTAGTCGCAACTCGCAACCTCATCTCAGCGACAATTAATATCAAAAACTTGTCAAAACAGTTCAACGTTCTAGTCGCAACTCGCAACCTCATCTCAGCGACAATCAATATCAAAAACTTGTCAAAACTAGTTCAACGTTCTAGTCGCAACTCGCAACCTCATCTCAGCGACAATTAATATCAAAAACTTGTCAAAACTAGTTCAACGTTCTAGTCGCAACTCGCAACCTCATCTCAGCGACAATTAATATCAAAAACTTGTCAAAACTAGTTCAACGTTCTAGTCGCAATCTCATCTCAGCGACAATCAATATCAAAAACTTGTCAAAAATGTAGGGAAATTACAAATTAGAGGTATTTTTGACAGATTGAGACTGAGATCAGATTCTGAACGTTCTTAAAATTACGAGAATTGCCCCTCAGAGCAGAGCTGTGTTAGGGCCGTTACACAAGACGAGTTTTGAAATTCTTATTAATTAATTTTATTTAATATTCTTTCAGCACCAAGTATGTTCCTTGACTTTTATTTGATTTGTTTTAGCTTTACCTCTTCTCTGATTGGTTACTTTATGAGTGAATTTCAACAACTAGGATGTTTTACTTAATTTTGGTGGAACATTTGTTTTTGAATTTTTATTAATATAAGATATTGATATAGGTACAAGAAATACGTATCCAGTTACATAAAATGTAAAATATATTTATTTAATCCTGATAGCTTCTTTAAATAATTTTGACAAGTGTTTTCCTGTGATCTATTGTCAACACCACAATAATTGGTAAGACACCCAAATTGGTATCTAACATTAAAAAAACTTAAAAAAAAATATTTTATCTACCATGTTTTTTTAAATCTGACCCAAATTTGTTTGTGGTAGGTACCTAAAAAAACTTATCATTGTAATTGAAAAACATGTTCTCCAATTGAAAATGTAAGTTTGTACGCACAATATTGAGAGATTTACCATGTTGCTTTAACACTACAGACTTCTTATAGGTTTTCTTGTAATCTATAGGTATAGAACTATTTCCGGTGGCCTACTATTTTTTTATATTTTTAAATGTTTTTATATTTTAATATTTAAAAATATAATTTATATGTATATAATGAAATAAAGGAAATAATAATAATATTTGTATCGTTTTCAAAACATACCAAAGCTTTTTATTATAAAAATATAATTATTACAACACCGACTTACTTAGTTATAAAACGTTTTTAAACATCAACACCAAAATGGCAGGTTTTTGTCCGATTACTAAAAAAGACTTAGGTACTTACGTTTTTAACGGGAAAACACAACAGGATGGCTCACATCTGTGACTGCTGCGCGCATAGATAGAAGAAAGTTTAAACATTTCAATGGCTGCGCCTGAGGGCCTGGCTCAACGAAGTGAACGATGGTAGTTTCGTCCTTCTGGGTTATTCTATACGAGAATAGAATAGAATACTCTTTATTATGTACACCATATAAATAACCACCACGAACCACCACGAGCCACCTAATGATTTCATTGCTCCCAACAAAATTCGTGAACGGGCGCCGTCAGTTGGGGCTGGTCATATCACTTAGCTGCCTCGGCATATTTTTAATTATTTTAATATTGAATTGTTGTTTTCTTGCCATTTGTTGTACTCTGGACACTTTTAACGCGTACATCTTTTGTACATCGTTCTCACATATAATTATAAATTCACATTATTGATGTAACTAATATATTTGTACAACTATAATTTAAAAGAGTGTCCATGGAGTTTCTTGCCCGTTCTTCTCCATAGGTACCTACGCTTTGGAATGGGCAACTAGCTTCATATTTTCTGACTGACCGACTTTTTGACAATTCAAAAGTGCCTGTAAATGGTTTAATTGAAATAAATGTTTTGAGTTTGAGTTTTTGAGTTTGAGTTTGAGTTTGAATTAAAAATTTCGCACGGACTGTCTTTTTTATTTTCTCTAAGGTAAAGTAGTGCACTAAATATAAGAATAAAACTGTCATCAGATAGAAAAACTAATAGTTAATTTAAATAAAATTAGTAATATCTAAAAAATAATAACAAATACTTAATAATAAACCGCCGTATCTCTACGTTGACGTAGTCCTAAATAACCAGTCCACTTTAGCCACCCAAACCCATAGTTCAACTTTTTATTTTACCATCTGCAATAGGCCTCCACCAACCGGGGGTTGTCCTTGGATGCACTTGCATAGAGCTTACAGGGATAATCGTCGGTTGGTGCCGCATTTCATAAAAATTTACTAAAGGGCCTCTGCGAGTTGGCTTCGGCCCCTCGTACGCTGTCCAAAGGACCGGGACCCCATTGTCCCGAGATATGTAAAAACTTAAAAACCCTGGACTCAAACAAAAATCTCTAAATACTAAAATAATAATATGTATTGGCCCTTTAAGTTTAATATAAGTTGTAGGAAATATTTTGATCCAAGCGTCGTCGCGTCGGGGGACGGCTAATGAAAATTGGATAAGATTTATTTATTTGTATAAACATGGTATACGTACAAGAAGTTAACAGAAGAATTGAACAGCAGCTGTTTTCTACAATAGCATACATTCATTATTGCTGGGTATAAGCCTCATCTGCTTGGCGTTTTATGGCCTCGGGGACCATTTTGTACAGTCCTGCTTTATTTCTCTTTCCTAACCCATCATCAGCCCTTGGTCACGTTTTATCTATAACCTATTCATTGAGACCATACCAAGGAGCCCAAACACGATACCTCTGGTGTAAGTTAAGGGAGTTGGGTAATGGGTATCCTGCAAATTCCAGGTGATGCTGCAGCAGCAGTTCAAGGTTACTATGTTCTTATACTGTCATTGAAGTAACGAAATGCCAAATTACGACTCAATCAGACCTGTGAAAGATGCTCACATCAATTCATCAACTAGAAAAGAGCTGATAATCTTCAAACGGCTGAGCCGATTTTCTTGAATCATAGCTAAGAACACTCGATCAAGTCAGATCGAGTGTTCAAACAAAAAAAAATCTAAATTGGTTCAGCCGTTTAGGAGCTACGATTGCACAGGCAGACACAGAGATACACACGTCAAACTTATTATAACACCCCTCTATTTTTGTCAGGGGTTGAAAATAAATAATAGGTAATATCCAAAATTAGAATAATGCTAAATACCATTTTTTCTACTAAAATGTTTTCTATTTACTGATTAAGATATGTACGTCTATTTTCTTTAAAAAAATTAAACTTTATTGTACTTTTGGTCTAAGCTACGATTTTCAGCCACGCCGTCTAAAAATTTCGCTTGAGAAATTCACTCTTATGTGTGTGTTATCATCTTCCAGTGATCAACGTGACAGTGAGCGCTGTCGTGCCGCCTCCTCCCTCGGGAGAGCTCAAGCACAAAGTAGTGTACACCTGCAACGTTACCAAGTGTGACCCCGCTATGGTAAGAGGCGCAACAGAACCCACTTGTGTATAGTCGACCTCGTAATTGGTTGACCACCCTAAGGTTAAATGTCACCTGCACTTCATAAAAATGACAAGATCTATTTTTTATTTCAAGACCAATGTTACAGTTAGTTTCAACCTCAAGGACCGATCTCACAACCACACCCATAACAGAAGACAACACGTGGACGGGCGCGAATTTGTATGAAAATGAATATTCACACGGTCCACATTTGGTCATGTGGGCGATACCAACCACATCAAGGCCGAGTCGTAGCCACCATGCAAACAACAAGAAGACCGCGCACTAGCGGCCGGTCACATCGCAAACAACACTTTGCGTCGTTGCGACGGCATGCGCACGAGTCCCGCCTGCATGAGTTCGTTGAGTCAAGGCGTGTTTCTTTTAAGAAAGAGAGAGAGAGAGTCGATCTGTTTGCCTGCAAACAGTCATCGCCAAACCATTATTCTCACGTAACCACTTATTATTGTTGTCAAAATTGGCAAAGCAATTACGGGGTCGACTATAACCACCGAAAGTTGATCATAATGGCCCACTAAATAAATATCGCACATTGTAATATAAAGAATTACAATTTTTAGGGTTTCGCACCTCAAAAGGAAAAAAACGGAACCCTTATAGGATCACTTTGTTGTCTGTCTGTCAAGACCATAGAATATGAAAGAAGGTCAAGACCCTTTATCTCGAGAACGCGTGGGGGTATCGAGTTGAAATTAAAACCATATACTCAGGTCTACAATCCCTTGAAGCTGTGAGAAAATCAAACTTAGAAGTTAACGTAAAAAAAACTATACGGTCGTTTATTCCGCAAAAAACGTACATTTCGATTTTCTCAAGGGAATCAAAATTTATGGGGTACTTCCCGTTGACCTAGAATCATGAAATTTGGCAAGAAGCACTCATGTAGCACAAGTAAAGGAAAACCGTAAACTTGTACCTAGTTACATTAAAAAAAAACCTGTGATAAACTATTTACATACTTACCTACAAATTTGACTCGCACTTGACCGGTATTTTTATTTAAAAAAATGGTTGATCTTTTGCTCCATTAAGTATGGGTGTATGACGGACGTTGAGGAGACCTCATATTTATTATAATTCGTTTTTACTAATAAGTATTTAATCAACCTACCATTCCGCATTGGGCCACCGTGGTGGATTACGGCCCACTCTCTCTCACCGAAAGGAGGCCTGCATGTGTGCCAGCAGTGTGAGCATTGTAGGCTCATTGTTTAACAATTTTCTTATAAAAACATTTTTGTTTATTATTCCCAATTCGTAGATTTACATCAACGACAGAACCCTGAAGAGTGATGATAAACCTCGCTCCTACTCCTACAAGTCAGAGGTACGTGAAACTTATGAACTATAATTGGGGTTCCGTAGTAAAACATACAACACAATTAAAAAATGTGGCTGTAACTATGGTTCCTACTCCAAACATGAAATCGGTGCATACATACACAAAATCACGTACAACGTTCTGTACTCACAAGGATCTCTTCAAAGGAGAAGGGTAAAAAACTGAAATAACGCCGCCATTTAGTTTTTTCAACACTCCACAAAACTTTTCTCAACAACGCCCCCTGTTAATTACATTCAGGCGCCAGGATATTTGTAGCGCTGAAATCTGTTATGTTCAGGCATGTTTTTATTTTTTTGTGTAGATGGTGAAAGGCAATGATAAAGAAGTCATGACGGTTACTATCAACTTCGCAATCAAACCGTTTACCAAAGAGTACGAGGGTGTGTACCAGATCGTGGTGAGCAACGGCACGGAGAGGGTGACGAAGAACATTATGGAGATAGGGTGCGTATCAGCTTCCTCGGGAGGTACAGGCACGGAACTTACGCTTCGATTATCAAAATCAGTGCATGTGTTGCACTGACAAGTATCCATGTAATTACTGAATAGTATGCAGGGTCAAATTAACTTAGCTAGCGAAACCCCGCAGATGTGATGGTTTCGATAACAAAACATGACCGACATGGAAAAAACAATTTGATGATATTTTATTTTAGGGTCAAACAGGTAGTGCTGGTAGTAAAATATCAAAATCAAAAGTCATTTATTCAAACTAGGCTGAGTATCAGCACTTTTCGAACATCAAAAACAACACACACAAAAGATAGTCCTCCAAAATGCTCGCTTTCACCACTTCCTAGTGCTTTCGCTGTGGAGAAGAAGTGGCGCAACAAACTCCGCAGTCTGTGCAGTTAGAAAAAAAAACGACTTCCAAAAAAAAACATTACAACGTGAAAAATAACTTTAATTTCGGAAGTCGGTGTCGTTGGTTCTGTATTTTCGTTTTTTGACACCGACTTTCAAAATTAAAGTTATTTTTCACTTTGTAGTGTTTTTTTTGAAAGTAGGTTGTTTTTTTTTTTGTAAAAAAGTTTTTATTTTTCACTTTTTTGTTATACCTACCTATCCCAAACATATTCACATATCACTACTTGCTAAGTGAATATAATTGACAGAAAGCTATTGCACACCTCTACTTAACCCTTTAAAGGGTACAGGCGTGAAGTTATGTTGTGTGATTGCGTAAACAGTGCATACACATGCTATAGCAGTAATCGCGGTTGATTTGCTGGCATTTATTGAATAGTTCCGTTGTCTGTCTCCTAAACTCATCATCAGATCTTTACAAAATCTAAATGGGACCATTTTGGAATAAAGCTTTCGAACAAAACAAAAATTTTGTAAATCCATCTATTTACGATGGAGTTATGCCCGAACATACATAAAAAAAAATAGAAACATCCGAATTGAGAACCTCCTCCTTTTTAGAAGTTGGTTAAAAACTATCTCAAGTCGATATCACAGGCAAAGCACTCAGATTTTTGAGTCATACCTGCAAAATCGTAAACAAATTGTCAAAATAGGTCAATATCAAAGTAGTTTACATTCGGCCACTTTCAGTGTACCTCAAGGATCAATTCTGGGGCCACTGTTGTTCCTTATTTATATTAATAACATATCCCAGATTGGCCTCAAGGGGTGCTTTACGCAGATGATACAAGTCTTCTACTTTGGGCATTCAATCGAAGCTATGATACCTCCAAAACGATTTCTATCTAACTCCTCACTATTAATACCACAAAAGCGAATCATGTTATCATCGCCCCCAAAAATAAAAAAATAACCGATACTATACAACTTAAAATAAATGATCAATTAATTCAAAGAAAAAAAGAGATATATTTAGGTTTCATTTTAGATAACTACCTGAGTTGGAAACCTCATTTGAAGAAAATCAGATGTAAGCTTTTGTCACTTACAGGAGCTCTTCACAATATAAACAAATGCCTTCCTCGGAAAGTTCGATACATAATTTATAATTCTTTAGTTAAACCAAATATAGACTACCTAATAGAAATGTGGGGGAGCGCAGCTAAATCGAATTTAGAAAACAAACAGCACATAATAGATTAATCAAAATATTATTTAATTACCATTTTAGAACGTCAACTCAGAAAATATATAAGGAAAAAAAAATAATGAACATTTTCCAAACATATAAGTACTTATACATGTGTATACTAAATTTCACAAAAAAACATCAAGTACAAAAAATTTAACTACGGAACTCCAATTACTTAGTAACACGCCCTCCCAGAACAGTTAAATTACGGGAAACGAAATATTAAATTTGAAAGTGTTAACATTTGTACAATAAAATACCCGTGGAAATAAAAGAAGCGAAATGCATGTCTTGATTTAAAAAACAACTTAAATCGTATATGTGTCAATAACTATAATAATATAAAAAAAAATAAAAAATACTAGCGTTATTGCTAACGCTAACGGGTTCATACAAACAAACGAAATAAAAATAAAAGTTCTTTATTTTGTCAGTACGCTGCCAAAGTTCTTTATTTTGTCAGTACGCTGCCATGAATGCCACATCTAGTAATACATGCAATTTTACTTTAGATCCGTGTTTACTCGGTTGGTGATTAGTTGATATTTACTTTTTTTATCACTACAAATGAATAGGGGGGAAGCCCTATTCATTATTCTAAATCTACTTTTAACGACATTTTTGTACGCACGTAAACATTTTCTGTTAATGTAGTTTCTCAGTAAGTGAATTATTGTTAATTTTTAATGAGAAATAATAAAGTTCTTAAACCATAAAATATTAAATAAAGCTTATTTCTCAACTCATATTTTAAATAACTAAACTAACAACGATCGTTGACCCCGTGTGTAGATATCAATACCATCACGACTGCACAGTTTTGCTCGTTAATTTTATTTGACCCTGTATACTACCTTGTCAGTGATTTTTGGCGTTATTTTGACAGACCGAAGCGACATTATGCTTCCTCAAGCTGTGGCTCAGTTTGGCGGGTGTGGGCCCTGAGCCTGTGGGCTGTGGGCTGTGAGCCTGTGGGCTGTAGGTTGTAGGCTGTGGGCCTGTGGGCTGTAGGCCTGTGGGCTGTGGGCTGTGGGCCTGTGGGCTGTGGGTTGTAGGCTGTGGGCACATACAAATTTTAATGTTGTTACTGTCTCTATTTCCGATACGTTACATAAAGCCGCTCAGCGCGCTGCGGATCGGGCTATGCTGGAAGTTTCTTTGAAGGATAAAATCAGGAATAAAATAATCCGGAAAGAACTGGAGTTACCGTCGTAGCTTGCAGAGTAAGCAAGCTGTAGTGGCAGTGGGCTGGCCGGGTCTGTGGAAGGTCCTATGGCCGGTGCAGCAGACGAGTCTTGGAGTCGAGACCGCGTGCCGGCAAGCGTAGTGTGGGACGCCCAACGACGACGACGGTCCGACGACCTTAAGAAGGTGGCTGGGACAGACTGGATGCAGAAGGCGGAGGACAGGGTGTTGCGAGTCTGGGAGAGACCTGTGTGTGTCCAGCAGTGCTCCGTGATAGGCTGAGTTACATTGACATAAAGTTCGGCCTTTTCGTTAGACGATCTAGCTGTCATTTGGCTCTGGGTTCGATGACCGGATCGGGCAGTAAATTACACAGTATTCTATACCTCTGTGGCCCTGCCTATTCCTTGGTGGAATACATGCGTGACGTGTCAGTTTTTATTTGTTCCAGAGCGCTGGTTTAATGTAGACGTACTGGTGCCACGCATCCACGGTCTCATAGAATGTGTTGATATGACGTCCCCATACATTCTGTGAGACGGACAAACGCGAGTCTATGAGATGAAGATAATACATCGTATCATCAATCAGTGAAACGTACATTTTACATAATATAAATTAAGTTAATATTAGTGTTTTTCTTTAAGAGCGTTATTACAAAACCGAAGTGCTCAGTTTTAGGTAAATTCGACGGCGCGCGGCAGCAGATGCGCACGTGTGCGTCTAGGGAAGAACGCTATGCACACATACAAACCGCTATGCGTCGGACGCCAGGATCAAACCAACAAGAGCCTTCGTTTTCAAAATGAATTAAATTACTGTTATTATAGTTCATGAAATATTATTTGTACCGATGAGTGTTACCTACAACGGTTTGAGTTACAATAGGGTCATACAAATTTACTTCACTTTTAATTTTTATTTTATAAAGAAAAAAGAAAGAAAATTTGTTTATTCTGCACAAACAAAAACGCACATTGCAAATAAACACCACACCACCACCACCACCACTAAAGTGACAAACTAGCATACGGCCCGCTTGATGGTGTGTAGTTACCGCAGCCTAAAGCAGTGTTGCCAGTGACAGATAGTCAAATGTAACATGAGAGAGCTCAAAAAGTAACATTTTCACGAGAAAAGTAACATTACCTTATTTTTTTGTGGAAAACGACTAATAATAACATGGCACTTTATTACATAAAAAAAAGCTGTCCCCTTAGTAGGCTTCGAAAGAATCGTAATAACAAACTGAACTGAACCAACACGGATGCCACTACTAGGCTGTCGCTCACTCGCCTAAGTAAGCGGGATGGGTCATTTAGAAATTCACGCGAGTGAGTGAATATGCGATACGACAAACGAAGTGAAAATTTTTCGCGCTGTCATCGCGTCAGAATTTGGTCACAAAATCAAGACAATCAAGTGCGCCAACATGACAAACGAAACCTTTGCGTTCCGTTTCATGTTTATTTTTTGTTTTCTGAGAAATATTTTTTATTAAGTCTTAAAAGTAACATTTTGAGGCGTGTAACATGGAGGTAACATGAGAGGGTCAAAAGTAACGTAAAATGTTACAAAAGTAACATACTGGCAACGCTGGCCTAAAGACGCTTGCATTGCCAGAAGCTGCATTACTTGCGCGTTGCCAGCCTCTAACATTACTTACAAATACTTTTGTGCTACTTTTATAAATACTTTTTGTACCTACTTTTTTACGAAGTTTAATATATTATGTAATTTATTTAGCAGGTAGGAAGACATTTTAGTACTTATTTATAGAAATAAATGCAATGTGATGTTGTTTCTACAGTTTGGATAAAAATCGGTTGTCTGTAAAGTCGGTTTACGGACGATAGTTTAACGTGACAACGTCATAACAAAACATTAATGAAATTGCCGAACGCGGAGGCCGATTCGGCAGCGTTCGACATCATCTGTCTCTCATCGCTCGTTCCGCGCTCTCGCTTGCACTTCAAGCCGCCATGGCGTACCTACAACGCTACAGCAGAGCAAGGCCGCGAGGTAACGCTACATGAGTCATGTTTTTTTCGTGTGTGCAGCCAGCTTCATCGATTTATTAGACGTTGTCACGTCAAAAAAGTCAAAAGAAAATAAAAAAGACAAATCAAAAGCCGTTTTATTAAAATTAAAAATTACAACTGTGAACTGAGACACTAGCAGACAGACGGACGGTCGGACATCGGAGCCTTAGTAATAGGGTCCCGTTGGCACCCTTAAGGTACGGAACCATAAAAAACCAGTATAATAATTGTAAAATAATTAAAATAATATTCTCCGAAGCGGCATAGACCGTGCTTTCCTCGAATCTATGATTTCAGGAAGCACGCACTCCTCATAAAATTCTTACCGCTGAGCTTCTCTTGCGCGTTTCAAATTATCGGCCAAAACCTTTTTTTTTATTTTGACAGCACCAAAAGTTCTATTTTTTTCTATTTTGCCCATTATTGTGAACTATTGTCTGAAAATAATTAATTAAATTAAAGTTGGAGATGACAATAAATAAAAAAGTCAGAAAAATTAAAAACAACAACTATATTTACGTATGTTTTTTTTCTATAATTATATTCGCGTTGGAACATCATAGGAAAATAATTATATTATATACATTACAATCAGAACATAACTAATTAAAAAAAAAAACTCACTTGTATCAACAAGTGTTGGTCGCTTTTTATTCGTGGCGAATTGTCGAACGAGATCACGTGACGGCAGCAGCGAGTGAGCGCTACGTCCTCCCTCTGAAAGCGCTCGGCGCGGACTAAAGCTAAGACCGTGCATCCCGAGATTTATATTGATAAAAAAGCATTGCATAAAACAATTGCTTAAAAATATTATTTTACTTCAAAATAGAGTATTTTTTTTTTTCAAGCAAGGTGACAAAGTAACCTTAGTTATTAAACACTTTTTGTTTGAATTTCTATTAAATATTCAGAGATAAAAAATATCATTTCGGCTGAAAAAATATCATTAACTCTCTGTTTTACGGAATTATTTTTGGTTTATTACTGTATTAAACATAATAAATTGATGTATGCATTCCAAAGTAGAAGATACAGTTGTACCGTGGACATTTTTATAAATTATTAAACTATTATATCTTCGATGTAACAGAGCATCGCGAGGTGCCCGAAATTAAATTTTTATGAAACAGCCTTTGCAGGAACAAGTTTTTTACTGATTTATGTAAACAAACTGAAATATTTATTGAATGCGCTCCCAAAAGAAGGAATTAAACTTTCTCGGGCATGTATTTTTTTTACTATTGTGACTTTAGTTAAACCATAATCACAAATCAAAACTCGAGTCAAACGCTCTAAACAAGAAAAACTTGTGATAGCGCTCTTAAACATGTCCAGGAACACTGATCACAACAAATGTACCTCTTTATAATATTAGTACAGATGTATACTAATATTATAAAGAGGTAACATTATTTTGTTTGTTTGTATGTAGGGAGTAATCTCTGGAAGTAGTTACCAGTCGGATTTGAAAAAATATTTTTGCTTTTGATAGCCCAATTCGATTCAATAGCGCTGTGCTACGACCCTTGAGAGCCGATCAAAAAGAAAAAGAAGTCAGAAAGAACGCTAAACGAAATGATAGCGTGGGCAGGCGATGCGATGCGACGGGGTCGGGAGAGGGAACAAGAAATGTCACGCGGACGAAACGCCCTAGAAAATTTTACTTGCTTCTTTTTCATGGTGTTGGTGAGTTCAATGGGGAAGGAAACGGACAATTCTTAGTACGGCTGTCACTAGTATCGGTTGACTCTTAGTACGGGTGTCGCTAGTATCGGTTGACTCTTAGTACGGATGTCGCTAGTATCGGTTGACTCTTAGTACGGGTGTCGCTAGTATCGGTTGACACTTAGTACGGGTGTCACTAGTATCGGTTGACTCTTAGTACGGGTGTCGCTAGTATCGGTTGACTCTTAGTACGGATGTCGCTAGTATCGGTTGACTCTTAGTACGGGTGTCGCTAGTATCGGTTGACACTTAGTACGGGTGTCACTAGTATCGGTTGACTCTTAGTACGGGTGTCGCTAGTATCGGTTGACTCTTAGTACGGGTGTCACTAGTATCGGTTGACTCTTAGTACGGATGTCACTAGTATCGGTTGACTCTTAGTACGGGTGTCGCTAGTATCGGTTGACTCTTAGTACGGGTGTCACTAGTATCGGTTGACTCTTAGTACGGGTGTCGCTAGTATCGGTTGACTCTTAGTACGGGTGTCACTAGTATCGGTTGACTCTTAGTACGGGTGTCGCTAGTATCGGTTGACTCTTAGTACGGGCCAGGTGTCGCTAGTATCGGTTGACTCTTAGTACGGCTGTCGCTAGTATCGGTTGAATCTTAGTACGGGTGTCGTTAGTATCGGTTGACTCATGGAAAATTGTGGTCCGCCGATGAAATACATATTAAATGGATTATGATTTTTATTTTGTTGTTATTTTAAAAATGTCTTTGACATGTTATCTCGGTACCCGTACCTTTAAGTATGGGAAGGGAGGAAGGCGTACGAGGGGCCGAAACTCTCTCTCCCGTTGAACACTTTAAATGATTTGAGGTACCAACCCACGATTATCCCTATGTGCTCTATGCAAGTCTCCTAGGACAATCCTTGGTGCAAGACATGGATGGGATGATGTTATGGTTACCTACAAACAAAGTAATGTAATATCAACGGTTCCCCGGCTATTTGATGCAACATTTTGAGAAAGTAACAGGAGAGAGGTTTAAAGTTTAAATAACGAAAAAAAATCATTAAAAAAACTATTGAGTGGATTTTAGCAAACTTAACAGTATTTCCATAAATACATACTGCATCTTTTTTCTAAAATAAATGTCACTTAATATGCGTTCTGTGTTTTATTTTATGGAGTACCTGTGGCTCAAATGCCTATGGTTTGAATAGTGGTTAAAAGTAAATTAGTTCATTATGGAATAAAACAAGACAAAATGGCGTAAATATATACAACAACGTCACAATGAATTAAGTACCTAAGCCAAATGAGTCGACGCAGCATGTAACATTGAACCAGACTAGTGCAACTTGATACCTGACAGACGACGACGTTCGTTGCTCAACCCCACTCAAGTAAAATTAACTTTTGCTATCATAAAATTAGAGATAGGTTCTTAGGTCACAGTTCTAATACAACCCTAACTAGGACAGATTTGGTAATTAGTGATAACTTTAAATTAAAACTAATAAAGTTTGAAACGATCTTTAATTAAAAAGTAATACTTATTAGGGTTTCGTACCTACTAAAATGGTAAAACGGAACTCTTATGGTGAGACTCAGTCTGTTTGTCTGTCGGTCTGTCTGTCTTTCAGTCTGTCTGTCTGTCTGTCACAGCTGGATATCTCAAGAACTACTAATGCTATTATCTTGAAATTTGGAATAGTTTTAGATGACGTTTGCCCAACTATTTTGCAAATAAGAAAGAAATAAAAATATATGTATATTTTTGCAACAGGGACTGAAAGGGGGTCTGAAAAATTCGAAGTAGGGCTCCTAGGGCATGTGGCGTATCATATGAAAGAGCGCAATTTGCACATTTTCAAACATTTTTCCTTTTTTTTTAATAGCGATAGGCGTCGATAGGATTTGATGAAGTTTTAACAGGGAATATTAGCCTTTTTTTTTCTGAGGGTCTCAGGGAGTAAGGAAAAACACCGGGAAAAACCCCGAGTAGAAAAACTTAAGAAAAAACAATGAATAGAATATGTAGAATTGTCTAAATTCTAAGAAACATGGCAGCACCAGCTTTTCATTTAACAGCGCTTCCTGTAGGATTACATTTGCGTTTTCAAAGTTATCTGGTGGCTGATTTAGTTACTATTATTGTCACTAGATGGCGGTAATAAAACTTGAAGCATATTCTTTTTATCCTACTGCGCCAGAAGAAGGGTTATGTTTTTCGAGTGTATAATAATGTATATTTCTTTGGCACGCTGTGTAGCCTTAACGGCTTGATCGATTTCAGCTTAAGAGGTGCCGTTATATTGTGAGAGTAACACTGGATACTTATATCAAAATTGAAAATAAAAAAAAATTCTTCAAATGTTTTTTTCTCAAAACCTATCGAGTGGGGTATCAAAATAAAGGGTTTTAAAAGGTGATTACAAAAATATGTACAAATTAAATCGTAAAAAACACGAAATAAAAAAAAATATCATACTTATTTGTAAACTAAAAACCTGGAAATAAAAAAAATAACCTAATTAAAAAAACTAAAAATCTCGACTGCGGGCTGCGGTAAAAAATTTAAGTTAAAAAAAACTGAAAAGTTAAAAACAAGCCCATTTTGAATTAAATAAAACTTGGAATCCGGCGGGATCCATACCATTTTTATTATATTTTCAAATTCAAATGGAAAAAAAAATATTCGTCACCCTTTGCGGCAGTCACCTTACGTCTCTTATGATGGCTATGAGCCCGCTTTTATAACGAAACGATTGATAAGCTTTGACAAAATCTGAACCACATTGTACCTATTCCAACTAACGCCTTTCTATCCCAGAAAATAAGACGTAATTTGGGCACAGCCTGACTAGAGCAATAAAGTTTGTACGTATCAGACAAAGTGATAGCATCGGGTAACATCGTATCAATCTATTTAGATTCAGCGTGTACACTGTAGGACGAGTAACAATACTGACGACCGCAGAATACAGAACAGGGCCTTCCAGCCATTGACCTGGCGATCCTTTACATAACATCTAGCTCAAAATATGCATCAGCCTAGCCTTTTTCAAACTATATCTAGGTACTGGCTATTGCAAATAATTCTACTTTACAATAATATGGAATCAGAAAAAACCCGGAAGAACTATTCAAAAGGCTGGCAGGCCTAACAAACATTTTTCTTGAGTAAAAATCAAACCCGTGACCCATGGCGCAGCACCAAAGACTAATATACCAACTAGACTAAACTAACAGATACACACACACACACACAGACACACACACACACACTACACTAATACAGACTAGAGACACACACGGACTACAGACTAGACTAATAGACTAATATTCTCTTTGCGCAGCACAGTGCCATCAGTTGCGTTAAAACTAAAATTGTGGCATACACAATAATACACATATTTCACAAGAGCTGTATTTTCCGCAAGATGTAGAAGCACACTGCTTCAGAATAATTTGTGTGTTAAAATCTATAAATGAATAAATATCAGAGAGCTGCTGTTAAATTACTTCAAAAAGAAATGAAAAAAAATGGCTCTATAATAAATGTACGAGTATTCTACTCTCTAAGAAACGAGGAGATAGAATACTCTTTGTTATGTAAGTACACCATAAACATTACAGATACAAATGTTTACAGGCACTTTTGAATTGTCAAGAAGTCGGTCAGTCAGAAAATATGAAGCTAGTTGCCCATTCCAAAGCGTAGGTACTTATGGAGAAGAAAGGGCAAGAAACTCCATGGACACTCGTTTTTAAATTATATTTTACAAAAATATTAGTTACATCATTACTTTTGATTTTAAAATTAATAATGTGAGAACGATGTAAAAAATTAAGAAAGACGTACGCGTTAAAAGCGTCCAGAGTACAACAAATAGTACTTAACAAACAACAATCCAAAAATAAAATAATTAAAAATAAGCCGAGGCAGCTAAGTGATGACCAGCCCCAACTGACGGCGCCCGTTCACGAACATGACGCATAAATCAGCACCATTCAGCTCAACCATTTTGAAGGGAGCTAAACGATCCAACACACACGCCACCGTCAGCGAGACATTTGAGTGAGCATGACATAGTATCAGCTGCCAGGGCACATTCGAGTCAATGAAAGACATATTATTACCCGATAAATGGTAGCTATAGGGTACATAGAACTCACATCTGTGCTATGCAATTATACAATACAAAGGAAATTGATTTTATACAATGCAAAGATAGTCTTACAATCTTCAGCAGCTCCAACAGTATTTTCATGTGTTAATCAATTTGTGGTTGTGGAGCAGGACCAGTATTGAGTCAGGCATTTTTATCAGCGATGTAATCCCTTTACTTATAATATGCCTGACTGCATAGTGTGCGTTTTATACAAGACTTGAATTTTGTCTCATTCAGTTGAAGAATGTGGGGAGGTATTTTATTATAACATTTTAAACAGTACCCCATAAAAGAATACCTAAATAAAAGCCTCCAGGCATAAAGGGCGTGACAGCTTACATATTAATGCAACGCTGGGTTCAGTTCACATAGCTGAATGATAGACTAGGATAATCGAAGTAAAATAAAGAAACAGATAACAATAACAAAACCGTGGTGGGGTGGGGGGGGGGGGGGCAGCCACCACCGTTACTGTGGTTACTTGAACTATGAGTCGAGAAAAACTGTTTTCTTATGTTTTATTGTGATTTGATATCGACACCCATCACGTCTGTGAAGTTTACACAAAAAAAAAACAGTTAAAAAATACGGTTAAAATTTTATTGACTTCTAAGATTTTATTATAAGTAGTATTGTTAGTTGTGTAGTTACAAGTGAAGCTAATAAAAGCGTGTTAAAAATATATTTCACTACGACAATGATCTGTTACTAATCAATTATATCTAATATCTCGCGAAGAACCGACAACCGCTGGGGTAAACGAGTTCTTGAGTGGAGACCGCGCCTCGGCAAACGTAGTGTAGGACGCCCTCCGGCCAGGTGGGATGACGATCTGCGAAAGACTGCAGGCAGATGCTGGATGCGTCAAGCTGAAGACAGGGCGCTATGGCGCTCATTAGGGGAGGCCTACGTCCAGCAGTGGACTGCTATAGGCTGATGATGATGATGATGATGATGAATCAATTCAGTGGGCTTAGCCAGGTCCAGGTCGTTCATTCATTCCATCATTTAATTGTAGAGTAGGTAGGTGGGCCGAATAAACGCTGCTTTTTGAATGTTTGATTCACTTTTCTTCTGAAAAGTACACATACTGCTATAACATGGGATTCAATGAAAATAGCAAATAGGACCCACCGTTAATACCTAAAAATAGGATTCAAAAGTGGGATCCAACGAAAATAAGTACATAATATACTGTGGCATGTTTACAGATTAATATTCTATGACAAATGAAGACGCCGTTCGCACATAACTCTTGCACAAACATAAATATCTTACTGGTTACTGTTTCTGCTTTAAATAAGTCTAGATGTTTTTTTCTGAATGCGTGACTGGAGTTGCAAGATTGAAATTATAATGTCGGGCTTACATTAAAAGATTTTTTTTGTAACCTCTACTAGACCGAGTGACTATATAAAATATAGTTATACTTACGAAATGTTAGTGGCATGATACCAGCCGCACGGCTCGAACGAAAGCTAAGCTACTCGTTACGGTTGGCTCGTGGATGGACCATCCATTACATCCCGAGACCCCTCTGAGCCTCGGAAGCTTGTTTAGCCATTGGTCCCGACTGTCATTCGTAGATCTTTGACAGTCGTTACGGGTAGTCAGAAGCCCAAAAGTCGGACAATCAGTCTTACCAAGGGGTATCATCGTGTTACCCAGTACCGAACTGGGTTGTGGATGGGCTGTCGCTGAAAACCAGTGCTGTTCTGTCTCGCATAGGGTCTTAGCACTATACTGAGCGATGGCCGTTTTGCGTGGATGTGACGCATGTTTTCCCCCAACTTGTATATTTTTGTGTTTGTGTTTTTGCATCATGTTTACCACAAATAAACGTATTTTCTTTCTTTATCTTTAGATAGGCAGTCGCTCCATGTAGAATACTAGTATTGGACCGCAACACATTCGGGAAAAGGCTGCCTTTTTAGGGATCCGTATTAAAATGGTAAAAAGGAACCCTTATGGTGTGACAGTCTGTCTGTCTGTCACAGCTGGATATCTCAAGAACTACTAATGCTATCAACTTGAAACTTGGAATAGTTTTATATCACGTTTGCCCAACTATTTTGCAAATAAGAAAGAAATGAAAATATTTTTTATTGTTTTGCGACGGGGACTGAAAGGGAGTCTGAAAAATTCGAAGTGGGGCTACTATATAGGGCATGTGGGGTATCATATGAAAGAGCGCAGTTTGCACATTCTCAATTTTTTTTTAGGCCGCATTGTTTTCGACTTTTGATGAAAAATGTAAAAAAAATACCGTCCCCCCCTTATCTTCGAAGTTTGCAATGAGAAAAATTTGAAATAATTCTATGTGCTAGAAGTTTATGTAAAGATTACAGGAAATATAAAACGATGTCTCTAAATAGCACACTTTTTCAGAAATCATCAACAAATCGCCGTCCCCGGAGAATAAAATGATAACTGCCATTATCCTAGTTTTAGTGTTATGTCATTTTTGGGATCTGTGGGTGTTATACATCTGCTCAATTTTTTTCGCAGTTTTTAAACAGTTATTTACGAAACAAAAAAATATTACAATAGTATTCAAAGATTTAAAACAGGTCATAAATTACGAGAATAAAGTGTTAATATAATAATATCAAAATGTATTCCCACTTGTTAGTATGACAAACAGTCATAGAATTATATTCTCGTGAAAAAATATTGGACTAAATAATGATAAATGCAGTTATCATTTTATTCATATTAAAATTAATAAAACTAATGTTGATTACCATTTACCATGTCATAGTTTTATTAGGAAACCAAATTCAAAGTCCTTACCAGATTTTTTTTTTCACAATATTTACGAGAATAAAACGATATTAAAGTATTATCAGTATCACTTTTACCCTAAAAACCCGTAGAATAAAATGATACGTGACGAGTGCAATATTTTGATCCTGGTCAGGCTGTACGGAGAATAAAATGATAAACGACATTATACAACTTGGACGATGATTAATTTTGACTAACTTCTTATTTTTTTAATGATATCTCTATTTTGATACTTAGGCGTATTTGATTATAACATTTAGAACAAACAAAAAATAACCTTTTTTAAAAGTTTACAATCATCTGTCTACGTCCAGTATTTAAGAAGCAATCAACGAAAACGTGTTTTTTATTTTTCCTGAAAAGTTGCATTTTTGTAGTTATCATTTTATTCTCCGGGGACGGCGAAATGTTACATTAGTTCCACTATCGGTCAAGAGATAGCGCTGACTTAAAACTGCAATATTCTACACCGCAGTGCACAGTGTTAAAATTCTCTGACGAATATAGGCCTCGACGATGAAAATTTAAAAACATATTACTATGATGGTACGGAACCCTCGGTGCGCGAGTCCGACTCGCTCTTGACAGTTTTTTTTTGTGCGCGGTGGAAATCCTCATTGACTTCCTCCATCGTGGGGATGATAGAGTGGCATGCGGCTAAAACCACCGCGGTGTTCCACCTCTGCCTATGGTCGGGGGTGCGAGATTCTCATAAGCATTCACCGCTCCTCCGACAGGCCTCGACCCGCTGTTCGAAACATATGTGCGGTCGTGGGACCCCGCGGGTGTCAGGAGCGAAGTTCCTTATGCGATACTCGCAAAACGACACTAATGATGAAATTTTTTGCAGCCGCCATCTTGAATTTTCATTTTGACCTCTCTATCGGCTTTAAATAGCACCATCGAAACCCATGAAAACTATATGTCTCAAAGAGACAGGCAGAGAGAAAGTCACATGGAGGCGTACACACCGCTTCGCTTGTTCGCTACGTGACGATTTCTACTAGTTTACTCGTACCGCAAGCCGCTGTTACAAAACTTCGTTCCAAAAAAATCAACGCGACGCGCGACGCGAATCGCGCGCGACACAAAGGCACCGCTCCTTGCGCGACTTGCGGTGCCTTTGGGTCGCGTGTCGCGTCGCGCCTGTGTGTACGAGCCTTTATAGTGGTTTTCTTGAGGCCTACGCCCAACAGTGGACATTAACAAGCAACGTACCACCGATACATTATAGACTATTACTATAATGATATATTTAGTATTTATTTTATTCTAAACACGCTGAAAAGTGGAGTTACATATAGTGTACGCGATGGTAATTCACACGGGGTCAGGAACCTCCGCCTGGACGAACAAGCTGTGGAGTAGACATAGGCAGAACATGACACGCTTATAACTAGACGAAAAAGTTTTTTTTTATTTATTTATTTATTTATTAACTATGGAAGACTTACAGCTAAGTTTAACAGATTAAAAAATAGTATGTGAGACTGACAGCCAATTAAAAGTCCTCACTTTTAAAAACAGATTACAAAGAAAGAGTGTGAACAACCTATACCTGTAACTAATACCAGCGACTCCGCAGATGCGCCGCCATCCCACAGGCAAAGCTGAAGCATCTGATATACCTGTAACTAATATCAGCGACTCCGCAGGCGCGCCGCCATCCCACAGGCAAAGCTGAAGCATCTGATATACCTGTAACTAATATCAGCGACTCCGCAGATGCGCCGCCATCCCACAGGCAAAGCTGAAGCATCTGATATACCTGTAACTAATACCAGCGACTCCGCAGACGCGCCGCCATCCCACAGGCAAAGCTGAAGCATCTGATATACCTGTAACTAATATCAGCGACTCCGCAGGCGCGCCGCCATCCCACAGGCAAAGCTGAAGCATCTGATATACCTGTAACTAATACCAGCGACTCCGCAGATGCGCCGCCATCCCACAGGCAAAGCTGAAGCATCTGATATACCTGTAACTAATATCAGCGACTCCGCAGGCGCGCCGCCATCCCACAGGCAAAGCTGAAGCATCTGATATACCTGTAACTAATACCAGCGACTCCGCAGATGCGCCGCCATCCCACAGGCAAAGCTGAAGCATCTGATATACCTGTAACTAATATCAGCGACTCCGCAGGCGCGCCGCCATCCCACAGGCAAAGCTGAAGCATCTGATATACCTGTAACTAATACCAGCGACTCCGCAGATGCGCCGCCATCCCACAGGCAAAGCTGAAGCATCTGATATACCTGTAACTAATATCAGCGACTCCGCAGACGCGCCGCCATCCCACAGGCAAAGCTGAAGCATCTGATATACCTGTAACTAATATCAGCGACTCCGCAGGCGCGCCGCCATCCCACAGGCAAAGCTGAAGCATCTGATATACCTGTAACTAATATCAGCGACTCCGCAGGCGCGCCGCCATCCCACAGGCAAAGCTGAAGCATCTGATATACCTGTAACTAATACCAGCGACTCCGCAGACGCGCCGCCATCCCACAGGCAAAGCTGAAGCATCTGATATACCTGTAACTAATACCAGCGACTCCGCAGACGCGCCGCCATCCCACAGGCAAAGCTGAAGCATCTGATATACCTGTAACTAATACCAGCGACTCCGCAGACGCGCCGCCATCCCACAGGCAAAGCTGAAGCATCTGATATACCTGTAACTAATACCAGCGACTCTGCAGACGCGCCGCCATCCCACAGGCAAAGCTGAAGCGTCTGATGTACCTGTAACTAATACCAGTGACTCTGCAGACGCGCCGCCATCCCACAGGCAAAGCTGAAGCATCTGATATACCTGTAACTAATACCAGCGACTCTGCAGACGCGCCGCCATCCCACAGGCAAAGCTGAAGCATCTGATATACCTGTAACTAATACCAGCGACTCTGCAGACGCGCCGCCATCCCACAGGCAAAGCTGAAGCGTCTGATGTACCTGTAACTAATACCAGTGACTCTGCAGACGCGCCGCCATCCCACAGGCAAAGCTGAAGCATCTGATATACCTGTAACTAATACCAGCGACTCTGCAGACGCGCCGCCATCCCACAGGCAAAGCTGAAGCGTCTGATATACCTGTAACTAATACCAGCGACTCCGCAGACGCGCCGCCATCCCACAGGCAAAGCTGAAGCATCTGATATACCTGTAACTAATACCAGCGACTCCGCAGACGCGCCGCCATCCCACAGGCAAAGCTGAAGCATCTGATATACCTGTAACTAATACCAGCGACTCTGCAGACGCGCCGCCATCCCACAGGCAAAGCTGAAGCATCTGATATACCTGTAACTACACCAGTACACATACCTGCTGCTTGGTCTTGCCGTATGATGACAATCAGCCTAATAATGTCCCCACTTCTAGGACACAGGACTATTCTACGTGAGAGGGAGAGGTCCAGGCGAGTTGGTACATGCCTTTGAATTTTTGGTTGTAAGATCATGCCGATTCCCTCACGGTATTTTTCTTCACCGTTTTGAGAGCAGTGGCACAATGCAAGCTAATATTTATACTAATCTCCAGGGCAGTCATACTTTTCACATCATCTAAGAAATTAAAACAAATGCCGACTCCGCCATTGTTCTAAATAGATTACATCAGCACAAGATGATTCATCGGTTTAGGGGTCTTGGCTTCTTAGATCTAGATGTTAGATCTAGGATGAAACGTGTCTAGATTTATGGCTGAAGACTGGTAAAAAAAATATGCGAATTTAAAACGTTTTAGATCTCTAGATTTCTTGGGATAAATTAATATAAGTGCATTTCTTGCTGTATACTTTTGTACCCTGTCGCCTTCCTTCAAAACATTCTGGAGTTGCCTAGCATATTCCCAACTACATATATGGGTCGCCTTCCGATCTAACCTAACTGTTTGATCTCCACAACACAATTGGGTCATTATTTAGGGCGAGATTAAAAAAAATAATAATAAATAATTTGGTTATTTTTATTAAATTTGTTTTATTATGGACGATAACACGCATAATAATCACAGATAAAATAGAATTAAAGATGGATACAGCTTATTTATTAAAAAATCTCATTAAAACATTTCCTGTAACGAAAGTGATCGTAAAGACCTCGAAAAATAACACTTATGTGAATCATAATGAAATCAGTCTCTTAATTTAATCCTCTGTTGCACCTTAACCAAAGGTACGTATAAAACTGAGAACAAGAATTAGTTAGAGATCAATGAACTTAAATAATAATTTGTCATGAAAAAAAAAATACACTTTGACCACGAAAGTGATGTCACTTAAGTTACCTAACTAAATTAATCTTAATTTGAGCCATGCTATTCGAATCAAAGAAAAAATTACGCTTTTTACGGGGATACGGTGCTCCAACATACCACAGTATCAGTTGAAGAAGGTCTATGTTTATGAAGACAGAGCTTACGCAATGTGGATATTTGGCCTGAATTCGGTGTTTCAGAAGCTATAGCGAGCCTACAGCGCTTGTGGTATCTGAATCCAACGCAGAAGCCATTTCAGATGGAGATGGCGAGCTTGCTGCACTCAACGCTGCTCCTGTCTTCTTCTAAGGCAAATGGAATATTTTTCTTTTTCTCTATTAACTTCTGTATTGTAATTTTTTATGCTCTCGTCTTTTTGCCTTATTTTCTTCATCAGTAGTTTTGTTGCGAGTTGGCAATAGCTGTAAGAAATATTTTTTTATTTTTTGATAAATCGTATTTCGTTATTAAAATTCATAAGGAATGTTAAACTGTTGATAATTTGAGGTAGCTTGAGGTGTTGGCGACTGTACCACCCTTATTCAATAAAATGATCTAATTGTGAACAAAAAAGTCAAAAGATGCTGGCTTCAGCAGTGCGATTAAGTCGGCATTAATAAGAAAAACCCTTGTTTAATCTTGGGTGTCTTATTTCGTGGTCATCAATCACTTGACCACGTGACCACGAAAGTGATAGTTAAGCACTTTACCGGATCTAGTATGAAACAGTTTTGAGGTTAGAAAACATACAATAGCCTATTTGCAACATTCTATTTTTTAATTAACAACTTACCAAAATACAGCTATCACGAAAGTGATGCACGATCTTTGACAAAATCTTTGTAAAACACAGAATATGTTTTTACACAAAAACCGTTAATGTTTTCAATCAACATTTTTTCGCGATGTTATGACAGCCAATTATAGTCTTGCTACTAAAGAAATATTTTGGGCTAACTAATTATTTAGTTAAAAATGGTATAAAATATGAGTGACCACGAAGGTGATGATGGTTTTCGGAACAACATAAATAGTAAAAAAAAACACTGGCACTCCGGTAGTGCCGACAGAAGTGAAAACTTGAACAATTACGAGTGTATTTTGTGAATCGTCTTATAAACAAAACACGCGTGTTAAGGTGTGTTCCTTATTTTATAGGGTTTTTTGCAAATCAGGTATGATGACCAAAGTGACTGGTTTATTCTTCTCGTGAAAGGAATTTATTCAGATTTACAAATAAGCACACAGGATAGACTTCAGTTCGTGGTGTTGGTCGCGGCAGTGGTAAGAGAAGCAAGCCGCTCGCATGGAGCTCGTCGTCAGTTATATATCCGTGGTTCAGCGCCATCTCGTCGTTGTTGGATGAACTACGTAGTTAGTACGCGAGGCCCTCGTAGTTCTTCCCGATGTGCATAGATGGCGCTGTCCTCAACAACGCGCGTCTTACGTTTTACGTCTTACGAATTTTCGATCAGGGTCACGTGACCTGACGCGAGTTTAGAAGTTTTTACCCATTCCAAAAAAAGTACACAGCGCCGCTAAAGAAGTTTTCACTTCAAAAATAAGGTTACAAATCTGTTTATTTTTTGTCATTCATTTAAGATATAGTATACATTATTCGTTACAAAAATCTAACGAAAAGGTACGTTTTCACTAAAATTATATTTTTAATAAACGCAAGAAGTCAGGTGTATATCACCTGAACAGACCACGTGACATGATCTTAATTAAAAAAAAACATTTTTTCAATATTAATAAATATTTAAACAAACATTATATAGTAATAAATAAATTAAATTTCAGTTATAATTTGAATCAATAACACTCATTTGTATTCTGCTTTATAAATTTTAACGCTTGAACAAAATTTCACAACCTCAAATAATCACCCAATTACTGAAGCACTCGATACCCCTTGGTAAGGCAGATTCCTGAACTTTTGTTCATGGACAATCTGTTATTTGTTGATCTGTTATTGGTTGGTAGCGGCTTATTCTCAAGCATCCTCTACAGAAGTATCAACTAGCTAGTTGATAAACAATGTAGGTTTTTAATTATTTCCATAATATTATTTTATTTTAGAAGTAAAGGCGCATCTAGACTGCAGTTGGTCGCGTCGACTGCCTTATGCAGACAAGCTGGCAGGGACGTCGACTGCCTTATCCAGACAGGCCGGCAGGGACGTCGACTGCCTTATCCAGACAGGCCGGCAGGGACGTCGACTGCCTTATCCAGACAGGCCGGCAGGGACGTCGAATGCCTTATCCAGACAGGCCGGCAGGGACGTCGACTGCCTTATCCAGACAGGCCGGCAGGGACGTCGACTGCCTTATCCAGACAGGCCGGCAGGGACGTCGACTGCCTTATCCAGACAGGCCGGCAGGGACGTCGACTGCCTTATCCAGACAGGCCGGCAGGGACGTCGACTGCCTTATCCAGACAGGCCGGCAGGGACGTCGACTGCCTTATCCAGACAGGCCGGCAGGGACGTCAACTGCCTTATGCAGACAGGCTGGCAGGGACGTCGACTGCCTTATGCAGATAGGCTGGCAGGGACGTCGACTGCCTTATGCAGACAGGCTGGCAGGGACGTCGACTGCCTTATGCAGATAGGCTGGCAGGGACGTCGACTGCCTTATCCAGACAGGCCGGCAGGGACGTCGACTGCCTTATCCAGACAGGCCGGCAGGGACGTCGACTGCCTTATCCAGACAGGCCGGCAGGGACGTCGACTGCCTTATCCAGACAGGCCGGCAGGGACGTCGACTGCCTTATCCAGACAGGCCGGCAGGGACGTCGACTGCCTTATCCAGACAGGCCGGCAGGGACGTCGACTGCCTTATGCAGACAGGCCGGCAGGGACGTCGACTGCCTTATGCAGATAGGCTGGCAGAGACGTCGACTGCCTTATGCAGACAGGCTGGCAGGGACGTCGACTGCCTTATGCAGATAGGCTGGCAGGGACGTCGACTGCCTTATGCAGACAGGCTGGCAGGGACGTCGACTACCTTATGCAGGCAGGCTGGACGGGACGTCGACGCACATTCTGTTACCATGGATTCAGTACGTGAATCTGAACCCCCTCTGCGTTAAAATATTTATTCGGTTGTTAAAAAAAAACTGCTCCATACATTTTGACCGCGTAGATACTTATTGCACTTTTTAATGAAACAACAGTTTTTTTTTATACCTGGCGAACAATGTCTACGCTAGGGGTTCTAGAATCATGTGCTGAATTCATGGTTGCGCGTCGGACCCAAATCCAGACTCCGGGCTGCTACTGAGAAATTCCAGATAGAAAAACCTAATAACAATTTGCCCGACTCAGGAATCGAACCCAGGACCTCCCGCTTAGCAGACGCGCTTGCGACCACTATCACCAGTGAGGCAGTCTGACTAACTGGATTGATCTAGGTGCACCATAAACATTACAAATCCCACGGCAACAATAGCTGTTATGAGAAATATAACATTGAATGGAAAATTAGTCTATGGTCTAAACCCCTCAACATTCATTGAACAATCGTGGTGACTGGTGCTCTTTACTTCTGGAGTGAGAGAAAGGAGTTTTTCTCAATAGAGGTCAGATATACTCTACTATATACTAGCTCCATATTTCGTTTATTCATCTTCTTGACGTCATCAGTCCCCCCACAACCCGGCCCTCCTGCTCTTACCCCACCGCAGCTTGTCATCTTCCTCCATACTTCTCTACGAGACGACGTCTCAGTAGTCACCCTCTTTCTATCCATATCATCTCTCACACAGTTCATTCATCGTTTCCTTGGTCTTCTCCTACTCTTTTCGCCATCCACATATTCATACTCAAAACTTTCTTAATCTCTTTATCGTCTGTTTTTTTTTATTATATTCATATTATTCATCTTCTTTCCATAATAAATATACTTAAGGCGACTACATGGCTTAAAGCGCGGTCTTTGTCGGCCTGCATAGAAAAGAAAGAGAAGCGCGATGACACAACGCTGGTAATTTATTGCAAAATATGAAGCAATTATCTATTTACAAGAAATCTGTTGTTTGGACTAAAACATTAAAACACTTGTGCTTTAGTATGTTGCTTGTAGAATAATATGACAAAAAATCAAGTATGTATAGTTTTTTTGTAAAAAGAAAGTTTTTAGAGGTATCTTCATGATTTTTTTCTATCGTATAAAATTAGTTGTATTATGTTTTCAACACACTATCTACCTAGCATACATCCTGACGAATATTATGTATTTTTCTGATTATGTTTACTGTAGTCGATCATATACTTTTATTGTTTCTAAAACTTGTTGTATTTAGGTCCTGTAAGCCCCTTAATATTTTCCCAAAATAAATTAAGAAGCCCGACTCAGGAAGTAGACTCTAAGCTGCCGGTGGTCAGGCTCTAGAGAGAGGAACCTCCTCACTGCGTGTCGTGCCCCGGCAGCACTGCTTTCTGAATCAAGCCCTTCTCCCAGCCGCCCAATGAGAGCCTCCTAAGGTGTTGGAGGCTCTTCGCTATTAAGAGTAGTCCATTGACCACAGCGACTTTTAGAACAGTGATTGCATTTTAGCTTCTCTTCCTAAAAAGAAACTTATACACGGGCAAAACGTGACGTACTCTTGAATGCCTAAACCAAATTTCAAAAATGATTAATCGTTTTAAATATTCCTAACATGAATCACCAAAATGCCCATAATTCTCAGTAGGGTAAAACCTACAGACCCCGATACACAAAACAATAAAAGAAATCCCGTAAATTTTGCTAAAATAAGTAATTTTCGTATGCGGAGCACGCGCAGGCGGCCGCGAATTTTTTACGTCGACACTTCTAACAGTACTGTCAACTGTTCACTTAATTTATCACCCTCACGATATCTGGATTAAGGCTTTTACGGTAAATAATGCGCATTAGAATTTATGTGAAATATTTTTTGTAAAAAATGGTTTTCTGCAAAATTATTTTTCACGGAGTGACTATTTTTAAGACTACAAGATTTTAATACATATTTATGATTTTGATTTTGTTGCTATGGAATCCGTAACAGGTGTAGTTATAGGTATAGGCTCCTTTATATGTACTAATACTAAAAACCGAAATAACCTAAGTATGTACAGACGCCAGCACATCAAGCTAAACGAAACTGTCAAACCCAATCAACTTTGAACCTTAAGCTTTGGCGATAAAGTTGAAAATCTATTAATGAAATTCGACAGATTGTAGTAGCTTGATGTGCTGGCGTCTGTACATAGGTGATATATTATTCTAAGTGGTGCTAACATTTTCGTTTAAACAACATCTTAACTACGATTAGTATAGTATCTTATCCTAATGTTTTTTTTCTATAAAAGTATGTTTGTTTCTTTGTTACGCCTTCACGCTAAAACGGCTAAACGGATTTGGATGAAACTTGGCAGATAGGTAGTCTGGGACCTGGAGAACGACATAGGCACATAGGTAGTCTGGGACCTGGAGAACGACATAGGCTTTTCATCCTAGATCGCAGAAGCAGCCGCGGCTAACAGCTAGTTTACTATAATTAATTGAAGTGGTTATTAGGAAACCTATGTTCAGCATTAGATGCAGATAAATTGCATTTAACTACAAAATAACTACAGTGACAAATTAGCTAGACTGGGTAAGATATCGATATGACATCTCCGGAGTTTCGCGAGCTAATTCAATTTGACCCGTATTATGTAAATGTCTGCCTCAAAAGTTTAGTGGTTGTAAGCGCAGCCGTCAAGTGTGAAATCCGGGTTTGATTCCCAGTTCTGGCACGTGCTACCCGTCTATCGTATTTTCTCGGAAAAGTCTGCCAGTCTAGGCGTCTTTTTCATTTTTTACAATAGCTTTGTTGAATCTAAAAACAAGGTCATTGAAATAAAACTGATCTTTTAATAAAAAAACTCCTGGTGGATGAATGGATCCATCACGTTGTAGTCAGAAAATTACCAATATTTACCGTTTCAAGTCCTCAAAAAAGGACCTTGATGACCTATCGTGAGATTATTGATAACGAAATACCATAGATTACGTGCAGGCCTCCATAGAATGTAGTCGATGGTCAATGGTTTATGCTCAACGTTTGGCGATGTTTTTTGTTGGCACATTGTGTTTTCATGTCACATATCTCTGAGACTGCCAAAGCCAAGATCAACTAGGTACGATTGGCAAAACAAAATGTTTATTGAGTACCAATTATTTTTTTATTTGTTTGAGTAGGTACTTACTTAGCAGTAAAATTAAATGAATGAACGTTGGAACTGAAAGGGCTACCCTTTTGCATAAAGAAGAGGGTGAAGAAAAAAGATTTACTTAATAAAATAAACTCCTGTTCGTTGCTTATCCGATCACTAAAAGCTTAGGGTTAATAATAACAAAGTATCTTCTTGAGTTCAGGTTTCAGGGCAGACAAAGTGGTTTGATGTGCCTATAGATCTAATGATTGAAACAATTATGACATTTCTAAGTGACTTTTTTATTTCAGTCTATAGTTGGTGACATATGCGCGTCTAAAGTCGCAAAAGTAATATCCCAACTGTATATACGGTTGAAAATTCTGACAAAAATGATGTTACTAGAACATAAAAATCACTTTCAATGAAAATTGCTTTAAAAAGGAACGTAGTTGTTTAGATATATGTACAAAGAATAGTTTCGGTTACAATACAACCGCAGTTATCACTTTGTTTTTCACAGTTTATTTGAGAAATATTAAAAATTACAAACTTATTTTTGCTGTCGATAAAATCAATACTTTGCGTAAGTATTTTTATTTTATTTTATTTTATTTTTATTTCTTTAGGACAACAAACAATTGCGTAATAATGCTTAATACTACAACAGATATTTAATGAACATTTAGGTAATAACGCAACCAGCACCGTTATCCACATAATAATACAATAAAAACTTATTATTACGTACAAGCAAACTTTAACAAAAAAAAAGATTTAACTATTATAATATGGTTTACACAATACTTAGTAAAGGTGAGACAGACTTTTTTACAAACGAAACTCAACTTAGATCTGAATAAAATTAAAATGCGAGTGGGCAGAAATAAATTTGCATTGTGTCCGAACATAAATAACAAAACACATAAAAGAAACATAAACATCCAGATTGAGAACCTCCTCTTTATGAAGTAGGTTAAAATTTAAAAGGCAAATCTGTGAGATGTTGACATTATGAGGAAGTGTGAACATTTTTTTCTCTGATACATTTCTTGAATTGGGTAAGTGACAAAACAAACAAGTCGACATCAGCAAAATTATCGTTGTAACTTTTCATAATGCGCCGTAAAGGAGCTCGTTCACCTGCGTTAGTCCTACACGGCTTTGGGGCAAATAGACTGTGTGTATAAGTATCGCGAATACGTTGGGAACGACTAGGTATGCGAATATAAATCTGGTTTATGAGGTTATTACAATCAAATTCATTTCGACAGACTTTATATAAGAATGATTGATCAAGAAGCAGTCTCCTTGATTTAAGAGTTGACAAGGTGAACTTTTCTAGGAGAGTATGATATGAAGATCGTTTCTTAAAGAATGTGTAGTTTAGAAAACGAAGATATTTACGTTGTACTGATTCAAGCTGATCACTGTATTTATCATAAAATGGATTCCATACACAAGTGGCATATTCCAATTGAGATCTTATGAGTGACTTGTATAGTAGTAAGTATGTGGAAGGTTTTTTAAATAAGTTGCAGGTCCGCCTTATAAAACCATAAAATTGATAGCCTTTAGCTGCGATGTGGTCAACGTGAACATCAAAGTGCAGCTTTGAGTCAAAGAGTATACCCAGGTCTTTAATTAAGGAGACTTTTTCTAAATTTGTGCTACAGAGCGAATATGTGAAATGAACGACATTGATTTTTTTGGTAAAAGAGATAGATTTGCACTTGGGTAAACTCAATTGTAGTTTATTTGCTAAACAATAGGCAGAAAAACGATTCAAGTCCTCTTGTAATTTAACACAGTCATCAATGGAACTTATTTTACGAAACACTTTAAGGTCATCAGCATACAACAAGAAACCGCAGTTTCTAAAGCATGTGTTTACATCATTTATAAATAAAACGAAAAGCAGTGGACCCAAAATTGAGCCCTGCGGTACACCAGATGTCACGCTAATCACATCGGAAGAAAACCCCTGGACCACAACCTTCTGAGTTCTATTTTCCACGTACGATGTAAACCAGCGAAGCAGACTCCCACGGATACCGTTAAATTCGATTTTTTGTAAAAGCATAGTGTGGTCCACCTTGTCAAAAGCCTTACAGAAGTCAGTGTAAATTGTGTCAACCTGCACTTGATTGTCCATATTTTCGAATAAAAAATTTGAGTATAAGACTAGGTTGCTTACAGTGGAGCGACCATGAACAAAGCCATGCTGTTCTGGGATAATAATATTATGTAAGATAGGATAGATTGCATAATGAACTAATCGCTCAAGAACTTTTGACAAGGTGGACAACAATGATATTGGACGATAGTTGGTGACGTCGTCTTTGGTGCCACTTTTGTACACAGGCGTGATATGAGCAGTCTTCCATGCTTGAGGAACGGTACCCTCTTTCAGACTACGGTTAAATAGATAAAACAACGGCACGCCCATCGACTCAGCAGTGTGTTTTAAAAATAAAGGGGGAATACCATCCGGCCCGCAACCTTTGGTTACGTCTAAGGATTTAAGCGATTTAACTATCGTATCTTTAGAGAATGACAGATCCGTTATAGTTACTTGGCTTTCCAACGGCGACACAGAATTTCTATTAACATTATTAGACTTTGGTTCATACACTGAGCTAAAAAACCTAGAAAATAATTTACAAACATCCCCAGGCCCGTTACATTTCTTACTATTATAAGACATGGTGTTTGGTACACCCGTAGTTCTTTTATGGCTTTTTATAAACGACCAAAATTGTTTTACGTCTTTTTGTATGTTGGCTTCAACAGTACGCATATACCTTTTAAAGCAATCATCAGAAAGCGACTTAAATCTCCTGCGATATAAGGAAAACTGTTCGTAATCCGCATAATTTTTATATTTTTTCCACTTACACCATGCCTTTTCTTTATTTCTAAAAATATGTATCAACGGACGAGAAAACCAAATAGGATATTCATTAGATTTAACCGGCCGCATTGGTACATGAGTCTTTATAATTTCATAAATAATTTCGTAGAAGCGTTGAGTGGCAGAATCTATTGAGACATTATTATCTAGAACTGAAGTCCAGTCGACCAGAAGAATATCATTGTTAATAGCAGAGTAATTGGCTTCAACAAAACGATACCTAGGCGCAGAGCACCGAGCCATGGGTGCATGCGCTAATTCAAAGGAAATAATTGTCAGAAAGGGCGGATGAAAAGCGTCTACGGATGTTAGGGGAGTGGGCGCAGGCTCACATGCACAAACATCATTTGAAATCAATAAATCCAAGGTGCGGTTTAACTGATTTTTAGTATTATTATATTGTTTACAGCCTAAAGTCGATAAAAAATTAAGAAGCAGGATTTCCAATGAGCTATTGTTATTGTGCATGCAAGGCATGAGCGCATGTGTGTCATATTCAACCCAATCGATGTGCGGTAAGTTAAAATCTCCAAAAATATATATATTACTGGTAGTAAGGCTAGACATTTCTTTTTCAAGCAAATAAAATAGCGAATGATAGGTATTTAGTGTTTGGTTAGGTGGTACATATACGCCGCACACAGTGTGATATTCAACCTGACTACAGAAACCTTCACCCTGCGTGGTTGAACCGGCGACTACAGAACCCTTCGCCGTGCGTGGTAGTATTCCTTCTGACTACAGAACCCTTCACCGTACATGTAGTATTCCTCCTGACTACAGAACCCTTCACCATGCGTGGTAGTATTCACCCTGACTACAGAACCCTTTACCGTGCATGGTTGGACCGGTGACTACAGAACCTTTCACCGTGCGTGGTAGTATTCCTCCTGATTACAGAACCCTTCACCGTGCGTGGTAGTATTCACCCTGACTACAGAACCCTTTACCGTGCATGGTTGGACCGGTGACTACAGAACCCTTTACCGTGCATGGTTGGACCGGTGACTACAGAACCTTTCACCGTGCGTGGTAGTATTCCTCCTGATTACAGAACCCTTCACCGTGCGTGGTAGTATTCCTCCTGACTACAGAAACCTTCACCGCGCGTGGTTGGACCGGCAATTTTTTTTAAAAAGTTTGCCTAATTTTTTTTGCTGATCATACAGAATGATTGCGAATTCCTCAGCTAAGGTACACTCCAGACGTTTATAAAAGACGACACACATCACTTGCATTGTCCATAGAGGCGTATTCTCGAGACAATCCGGGTGTCCCACTAGTACCTTAGAAGAATTGCTAGTAGTTCAAGTACTTACTAAGTGAAGATAGTGTTTTTTGAAAGTGTCGGTGAAAGTAATAAAAATATTTTGAAAATAAAAAAGTAAGTGGGTACTTATAATTTTTTTTTTGTGTGTGTGCTGTTGGGGCGTTATGTTGCGCCACTTCTTCTTCCCAGCTGCAGCACTAGAAAGTGGCGAAGGGCGGGCGTGCCGGGGACGGTCTTATGTAATTTTTCCATAAAGTGCTAATTCTCAGCCTAGTTAGAATAATTTGATTTGATTTGATGTGACTTTAAAAAAAAATTGACATAAAACTAGTGAAATAATTGTCTTAACTAATCCTAGGTAAAAAAATCAACCCTGATGCAGCAGGGTTCAAAAGTCTCGATTTTATATATCTTAGAAAACGTGGATTAAAAACATTTTCTCAATGCGGAATCGAACCTTGGACACGACAAGCCAATTATTGCTTAGCCACTACGCCTAAAATCGTATTGTAAGATACAAACTGCTAGCCATATTTAAAATATTTGGTGTAAGCAATGGTGACTTGTGATGGTCATTGATGGTAGTTTGATAAAAGACCCATTTTCAATGGTTTAAAATTGCCAACCCGCAATGAGCAAGCTTGTTCGTTCTCTGTATGAGAAGAAGCCTGCCTTGCACTTGACAATGTACTGAAGCGATTGATATTTTTTAATATTAAAATAAAAAAAAACAGAGCAGTGGACCGCGTAGTGGCGGGCCGCGACTTACGGCCGGTCGTAAGTTCGAACCCAAGCAGGCGCTTTACACCGTGTAAATTATTTCATCATCACTGCTCTCAAAACGGTGAAGGAAAATATCGTGAGGAAACCGACCTGTTTTGGAACCAAATATTCGAAGACTTTTGACATCTACCAACACGCTCTGTGCCTGCGTGGTGAACTACTGCCCACTGCCTCTTACAGAGAGAAGGCCTGTGTCCCAGCAGTGGGAACATTATAGGGTCATTGAGCTCTATAAGATTGAGTTGAGCTATACGACGACTGATGATGACTGATGTGTTCTTCGGGTCATTGAGCTCTATAAGATTGAGTTGAGCTATACGACGACTGATGATGACTGAACTGTTCTTCGGGTCATTGAGCTCTATAAGATTGAGTTGAGTTATACGACGACTGATGATGACTGAACTGTTCTTCGGGTCATTGAGCTCTATAAGATTGAGTTGAGTTATACGACGACTGGTGATGACTGATGTGTTCTTCGGGTCATTGAGCTCTATAAGATTGCGTTGAGCTATACGACGACAGATGATGACTGATATGACGATAGGAGCAGTGGTGGCCTAGTCGTAACGGCCGCGACTTACGAGTTGTAGGTCGTAGGTTCGAACCCTGACAGGCGCTTTACCTACTATGTAAAGAGAATATTTCATCACCACTATTCTTAAAACGGTGAAGGAAAACATCGTGAGGAAACCGGCATGTCCTAAAACAAAAAAAAAATCGAAGACATGTGACATCTACCTTAATCTGCACTGGGCTTGCGTGGTGGATTACGGCCCACTCGACGATACGAGCAGAGTGGCTGGTAGCAGCTGGATGAGAGTTGCCGAAAACAGAGCTAAATGGCGTGCAATTAAAGAGGCCTATGTCCAGCCACTGCTGGCCTCTCCAATTCATCATCTTCACAGCAGTCTACTGACTGCTGTAGGCTGATGATGATGAAGCCCTGTGTGAATGAGCTGTAACAGGGGACGAGCCTATTGCTGTCTGCTCAATAATTTTGCAATTAAAAATGTTGTTATTAACTTTTAAATTATGTAGGTATTTAAACTAGCTTCTGCCCGCGACTTCATCGGCGTGAGATCACCCTTCCCCCATAGGGATGGAATTTCGACAAACCCTTTCTTAGTGGAAACCTACTGTTCACAAAGAATACACCATCCAAATTTCATGTCTCTAGGACCAGCGGTTTAGGCTGTGCGTTGATATATTAGTCAGCACTTTGAATTTTATGTATACCTAATTATAGATTATTTTCTTTTATAGCAAAACCAAAATGGCGTCATTGCGGGCTAGACATCTGCTAATACTGCTCCTGGCGACGTTCGTGAAAGGTCATCGTTTCAGGAAGACAGAAACTACTGACATTTCCATCATTAAAGGGTTGAGGGTATGTACACAAAGTTCTTTTAAATAAAATATCAAAGTTCTTTTTAAGAATGATGACTAACAAGTCATCATTCTTAAAAAGAACTTTGATATTTTATTAGTTTTTATTTGATAACTGTTGATATTAGTGGTCGTAAGCGAGACTGCTTTGGGGAGGCCTATGTCCAGCAGTGGATGTTGCTTGGCTGAAAGCTGATGAATAATGAAGCTGTGGCGACATCTACATCGCCTCATACAAACTAAGCATCACACTGGCGTCACGCAAAATCCTGCATCGCGCAAGCAGAGTTTACTGCGCAACTAGCATATTATTTAAGGTGTTTCAAAATTAACCCAAAAAAACTTTAAAAGGTGCTTTAGACCATCGGACTGAACAACTTTCATTATGGGATCAACTCTGAAATCACGAAAATAAAAATCAGCAGTTTAAAACAAAAGTTACCTACTTAACCAAAATGTATGAAACAGGTTTTTTTTTTCGTGATTTCAGAGTTGGTCCCATAGTGAAAGTTGTTCAGTTCGATGGTCTAAAGCACCTCTTAAAGTTTATTGGAGTAATTTTGAAACACCTTATATACAACGTCTCGACACCAATAGTCTGGCAGTAGCCCACCATAGACGAAACCCGTCTGGTCGGAGGACCCTCCCTTTTCTATGGAGAATGAGTGGATTTTACACCCTGTGCCTCACACCCCTATACTGGCAACGTGATCATGTCGGGAATCTGCGAAGAGTGGGGTTCTGAACTAGATTTTAACCTGGATGCTCCAGGTTCTAAAGAGCTACAGCAGTTTTATGTGGTGAAATTCTCACTAGCAGCTCGGAGCCTGGATTCGTGCTCAGTTTATGGCGAAATCAATCGCCTCCTGAATAACATGGGACTTAAGACCCGTGAAGTGAAATGAGCGTGTACTACACACCTCCGGCTAGCTCTTAGGGTTATGCAAATAAAACCAGAAAAATAATAAAATGTTGTGTTTTCAGGAAGTATCAAATACAACACAAGCCGACACATTACATCTACCAGCAAACGCCTCGTCTATCCGGGAGAACATCACCGATACCTTCAGGTACGTCCTTTCATTAAGTAGTTTTAGTATGAACTCCTTAACCTCATACATAGGCCTTCGTAGCAAGTTTAGCAACATAGCCGTTTTGAAGGTCATTGTGAAAGCTAACCAAACTGATCACGTAATCCTATGTATTTGCTCGTAAACACAATCATGTACGCTCAGATTATTTCAAAAGTTTCATTAATCAATATCTTCAGATTAAACTAGTGTCCATGACTTCACTTAACTAGCAGCCTAATTGCGTAACACTATAGATCTCTGAATCTGAATCATTTTCAAGATATTGCTAATTCATTGCTCCATAAATGTGTCTGCTCAACACCATAAATAACGCAATGAATGTAGTTGAACTGTCAAAATGAAAGCCATTGCTACTGTTATTTTGTAAGGCAGCCCCCGCAGGCACCCGCAGGATACATGCCGTTATAGTGTACGTACAAAAATATAATTAGAACGCTGTTGTCCTCGTAAGAACTCTCACCGTCGCGCGTCGCGCGTCGGAGCAAATAGCCAATCTTTAAAGCCATTGCTACTGTTATTTTGTAAGGCAGCCCCCGCAGGCACCCGCAGGATACATGCCGTTATAGTGTACGTACAAAAATATAATTAGAACGCTGTTGTCCTCGTAAGAACTCTCACCGTCGCGCGTCGCGCGTCGGAGCAAATAGCCAATCTTTAAAGCCATTGCTACTGTTATTTTGTAAGGCAGCCCCCGCAGGCACCCGCAGGATACATGCCGTTATAGTGTACGTACAAAAATATAATTAGAACGCTGTTGTCCTCGTAAGAACTCTCACCGTCGCGCGTCGCGCGTCGGAGCAAATAGCCAATCTTTAAAGCCATTGCTACTGTTATTTTGTAAGGCAGCCCCCGCAGGCACCCGCAGGATACATGCCGTTATAGTGTACGTACAAAAATATAATTAGAACGCTGTTGTCCTCGTAAGAACTCTCACCGTCGCGCGTCGCGCGTCGGAGCAAATAGCCAATCTTTAAAGCCATTGCTACTGTTATTTTGTAAGGCAGCCCCCGCAGGCACCCGCAGGATACATGCCGTTATAGTGTACGTACAAAAATATAATTAGAACGCTGTTGTCCTCGTAAGAACTCTCACCGTCGCGCGTCGCGCGTCGGAGCAAATAGCCAATCTTTAAAGCCATTGCTACTGTTATTTTGTAAGGCAGCCCCCGCAGGCACCCGCAGGATACATGCCGTTATAGTGTACGTACAAAAATATAATTAGAACGCTGTTGTCCTCGTAAGAACTCTCACCGTCGCGCGTCGCGCGTCGGAGCAAATAGCCAATCTTTAAAGCCATTGCTACTGTTATTTTGTAAGGCAGCCCCCGCAGGCACCCGCAGGATACATGCCGTTATAGTGTACGTACAAAAATATAATTAGAACGCTGTTGTCCTCGTAAGAACTCTCACCGTCGCGCGTCGCGCGTCGGAGCAAATAGCCAATCTTTAAAGCCATTGCTACTGTTATTTTGTAAGGCAGCCCCCGCAGGCACCCGCAGGATACATGCCGTTATAGTGTACGTACAAAAATATAATTAGAACGCTGTTGTCCTCGTAAGAACTCTCACCGTCGCGCGTCGCGCGTCGGAGCAAATAGCCAATCTTTAAAGCCATTGCTACTGTTATTTTGTAAGGCAGCCCCCGCAGGCACCCGCAGGATACATGCCGTTATAGTGTACGTACAAAAATATAATTAGAACGCTGTTGTCCTCGTAAGAACTCTCACCGTCGCGCGTCGCGCGTCGGAGCAAATAGCCAATCTTTAAAGCCATTGCTACTGTTATTTTGTAAGGCAGCCCCCGCAGGCACCCGCAGGATACATGCCGTTATAGTGTACGTACAAAAATATAATTAGAACGCTGTTGTCCTCGTAAGAACTCTCACCGTCGCGCGTCGCGCGTCGGAGCAAATAGCCAATCTTTAAAGCCATTGCTACTGTTATTTTGTAAGGCAGCCCCCGCAGGCACCCGCAGGATACATGCCGTTATAGTGTACGTACAAAAATATAATTAGAACGCTGTTGTCCTCGTAAGAACTCTCACCGTCGCGCGTCGCGCGTCGGAGCAAATAGCCAATCTTTAAAGCCATTGCTACTGTTATTTTGTAAGGCAGCCCCCGCAGGCACCCGCAGGATACATGCCGTTATAGTGTACGTACAAAAATATAATTAGAACGCTGTTGTCCTCGTAAGAACTCTCACCGTCGCGCGTCGCGCGTCGGAGCAAATAGCCAATCTTTAAAGCCATTGCTACTGTTATTTTGTAAGGCAGCCCCCGCAGGCACCCGCAGGATACATGCCGTTATAGTGTACGTACAAAAATATAATTAGAACGCTGTTGTCCTCGTAAGAACTCTCACCGTCGCGCGTCGCGCGTCGGAGCAAATAGCCAATCTTTAAAGCCATTGCTACTGTTATTTTGTAAGGCAGCCCCCGCAGGCACCCGCAGGATACATGCCGTTATAGTGTACGTACAAAAATATAATTAGAACGCTGTTGTCCTCGTAAGAACTCTCACCGTCGCGCGTCGCGCGTCGGAGCAAATAGCCAATCTTTAAAGCCATTGCTACTGTTATTTTGTAAGGCAGCCCCCGCAGGCACCCGCAGGATACATGCCGTTATAGTGTACGTACAAAAATATAATTAGAACGCTGTTGTCCTCGTAAGAACTCTCACCGTCGCGCGTCGCGCGTCGGAGCAAATAGCCAATCTTTAAAGCCATTGCTACTGTTATTTTGTAAGGCAGCCCCCGCAGGCACCCGCAGGATACATGCCGTTATAGTGTACGTACAAAAATATAATTAGAACGCTGTTGTCCTCGTAAGAACTCTCACCGTCGCGCGTCGCGCGTCGGAGCAAATAGCCAATCTTTAAAGCCATTGCTACTGTTATTTTGTAAGGCAGCCCCCGCAGGCACCCGCAGGATACATGCCGTTATAGTGTACGTACAAAAATATAATTAGAACGCTGTTGTCCTCGTAAGAACTCTCACCGTCGCGCGTCGCGCGTCGGAGCAAATAGCCAATCTTTAAAGCCATTGCTACTGTTATTTTGTAAGGCAGCCCCCGCAGGCACCCGCAGGATACATGCCGTTATAGTGTACGTACAAAAATATAATTAGAACGCTGTTGTCCTCGTAAGAACTCTCACCGTCGCGCGTCGCGCGTCGGAGCAAATAGCCAATCTTTAAAGCCATTGCTACTGTTATTTTGTAAGGCAGCCCCCGCAGGCACCCGCAGGATACATGCCGTTATAGTGTACGTACAAAAATATAATTAGAACGCTGTTGTCCTCGTAAGAACTCTCACCGTCGCGCGTCGCGCGTCGGAGCAAATAGCCAATCTTTAAAGCCATTGCTACTGTTATTTTGTAAGGCAGCCCCCGCAGGCACCCGCAGGATACATGCCGTTATAGTGTACGTACAAAAATATAATTAGAACGCTGTTGTCCTCGTAAGAACTCTCACCGTCGCGCGTCGCGCGTCGGAGCAAATAGCCAATCTTTAAAGCCATTGCTACTGTTATTTTGTAAGGCAGCCCCCGCAGGCACCCGCAGGATACATGCCGTTATAGTGTACGTACAAAAATATAATTAGAACGCTGTTGTCCTCGTAAGAACTCTCACCGTCGCGCGTCGCGCGTCGGAGCAAATAGCCAATCTTTAAAGCCATTGCTACTGTTATTTTGTAAGGCAGCCCCCGCAGGCACCCGCAGGATACATGCCGTTATAGTGTACGTACAAAAATATAATTAGAACGCTGTTGTCCTCGTAAGAACTCTCACCGTCGCGCGTCGCGCGTCGGAGCAAATAGCCAATCTTTAAAGCCATTGCTACTGTTATTTTGTAAGGCAGCCCCCGCAGGCACCCGCAGGATACATGCCGTTATAGTGTACGTACAAAAATATAATTAGAACGCTGTTGTCCTCGTAAGAACTCTCACCGTCGCGCGTCGCGCGTCGGAGCAAATAGCCAATCTTTAAAGCCATTGCTACTGTTATTTTGTAAGGCAGCCCCCGCAGGCACCCGCAGGATACATGCCGTTATAGTGTACGTACAAAAATATAATTAGAACGCTGTTGTCCTCGTAAGAACTCTCACCGTCGCGCGTCGCGCGTCGGAGCAAATAGCCAATCTTTAAAGCCATTGCTACTGTTATTTTGTAAGGCAGCCCCCGCAGGCACCCGCAGGATACATGCCGTTATAGTGTACGTACAAAAATATAATTAGAACGCTGTTGTCCTCGTAAGAACTCTCACCGTCGCGCGTCGCGCGTCGGAGCAAATAGCCAATCTTTAAAGCCATTGCTACTGTTATTTTGTAAGGCAGCCCCCGCAGGCACCCGCAGGATACATGCCGTTATAGTGTACGTACAAAAATATAATTAGAACGCTGTTGTCCTCGTAAGAACTCTCACCGTCGCGCGTCGCGCGTCGGAGCAAATAGCCAATCTTTAAAGCCATTGCTACTGTTATTTTGTAAGGCAGCCCCCGCAGGCACCCGCAGGATACATGCCGTTATAGTGTACGTACAAAAATATAATTAGAACGCTGTTGTCCTCGTAAGAACTCTCACCGTCGCGCGTCGCGCGTCGGAGCAAATAGCCAATCTTTAAAGCCATTGCTACTGTTATTTTGTAAGGCAGCCCCCGCAGGCACCCGCAGGATACATGCCGTTATAGTGTACGTACAAAAATATAATTAGAACGCTGTTGTCCTCGTAAGAACTCTCACCGTCGCGCGTCGCGCGTCGGAGCACATAGCCAATCTTTAAAGCCATTGCTACTGTTATTTTGTAAGGCAGCCCCCGCAGGCACCCGCAGGATACATGCCGTTATAGTGTACGTACAAAAATATAATTAGAACGCTGTTGTCCTCGTAAGAACTCTCACCGTCGCGCGTCGCGCGTCGGAGCAAATAGCCAATCTTTAAAGCCATTGCTACTGTTATTTTGTAAGGCAGCCCCCGCAGGCACCCGCAGGATACATGCCGTTATAGTGTACGTACAAAAATATAATTAGAACGCTGTTGTCCTCGTAAGAACTCTCACCGTCGCGCGTCGCGCGTCGGAGCAAATAGCCAATCTTTAAAGCCATTGCTACTGTTATTTTGTAAGGCAGCCCCCGCAGGCACCCGCAGGATACATGCCGTTATAGTGTACGTACAAAAATATAATTAGAACGCTGTTGTCCTCGTAAGAACTCTCACCGTCGCGCGTCGCGCGTCGGAGCAAATAGCCAATCTTTAAAGCCATTGCTACTGTTATTTTGTAAGGCAGCCCCCGCAGGCACCCGCAGGATACATGCCGTTATAGTGTACGTACAAAAATATAATTAGAACTCTGTTGAACTCTCACCGTCGCGCGTCGCGCGTCGCGCGTCGGAGCAAATAGCCAATCTTTAAAACCCATAGAACACTTTTCTCATTAAACGTTCCTTTTGCCACGTACGACGACATCGTAAAATTAACTTATCAGTAGCTCTTCCAAACTTAGTACTTAATAAATAAACATAATTAAATTCTTCATTGGCATAAAAAATGTGAATAAAGTGAAGCCCTGACTCCTGCTAGGTTACAAGTGTGTTACAAGAGTCAGTGTCTTATTTATTTATTATTCACAAAATCCACAGCTCTTTGAAATTTTTGTCTTCAAATAATAATATATTATAAGTAAGCTAGTCTTCTCCCAATCGTACGTTCTGAGTGTTATGCAATATACTTTATACGCGTACATCGTAGGAAACGCATGCGCGACATCCCTAGTATCGCAGACGGCCGGAGGGAGGATGATGTCGTACCATTAGAAGATAATGCAAGCTCATAATGAAACAGACACTAATTTAGAACTGCTAAATGTATGCCTACTTTTTGTTCACAGCTGTGAAAACCGTACCTACGGCTACTACGCAGACGTGGACAATGATTGTCAAGTGTTCCATGTCTGCTTACCCTCGCAGACACCTTCAGGTCGCAATGTTACTTACCGGTGGAGCTTCATCTGCCCCAATCAGACCATCTTCAATCAGGTACGATATGATATACCTAGTTAATGTGGTGATTGATTCAATAGCTAATTGGTTGATTGATTCAAAAGCTGAATGGTTGATCGATTCAATAAAAAATAAATCATTTAAAAAAATACTGGTCTGGTAGTAGACTTAGGTACATATAGATAACAGGGCAGTAACTAGTATATTATAATACAGTATCGATATCTAAACATGATAAAACGAAATATAAATTTATTAGATTTTTGTGGGGTCATCGACCGTAGTCATTGTAGTCACTTGAAATATCAGTTTAAAATAATATTGAAATATCAGTTAATTAGATTTTTGTGGGGTCATCGACCGCAGTCATTGTAGTTACTTGAAATATCAATTTAAAATAATATTGAAATATCAGTTTTTCTGGTGTAAAATGTACAGGGTATCGATATTTTAGCACGATAAAACACAAGAAAACAGTTTTTCACAACTTATACTTCAAGTAGGAACACTAACAGCGGTCGTTAACCTCCCAAACTGCGGAGTTTAGCTAGCCAATTTAAAATAAATCTGTATTTCGATATGGAGACTTTTTAATGACATAATTTAGTCACCACCAATTACAATAGAAGATGCCTATGTCCATATTGTCCATCCAAGAATAAGCCATAAAACATGGCCTTTAGTTCCATAAGAGGAAACGCAGTCAAGTAGTCGTTGGCGTTCATTCCACACTAACGTATTCCTCTGTTCTTTCCCTAGTTGATACTTGAGCAAATAGTTTTTACAATTTACTTAAAAATATATAGGCAGAGAAACCAAACATACGAACAGGTTCGTGGACTCGTGGTAGATATTATAGATTGTATCGTAAAAAAATATTGCTCTAGTGTCATTCATTACCCAGGGAGAAAACAAAGGTATACGTTTGAATGGAATAAACATGATCACGACCTCCCACGCACGCATAAGCTACAAGCGATTTCTTGCCTCCTGAAAACATTGAAAATGTTGACACTAACTGATATAATTATACCGGACTGATTCACTAACTCGAACAATTGATTCAATTGCAGGAAGTCCTAACGTGCACAAGAGTAGCAGATGCAATCGACTGCAAAGATTCACCCGAATTCTATCACTTGAACATGGAAATAGGCAAAGAATCGAACAAAACTGAAAAAGTAAAAGATAACCGAAAGATGCAGAAAAGAAAGCAAGAGAAGAGAAAAGAGAATATTGTTATGGGAAACGTGGTAATAGACAATATGAAGGATGAGATGAATGGTCATCTAGAACCTATAGAGTTGACCAAGAAGGGAGAAAATAGTCCAGTTCTTATCGAAGCAGTCATAGAGAGTGTAGACTCTGAAGTAGAAGATGTAGAAATAGAACAAAAAACGGAAGAAGAGATGGACAGAATAGTTATGGAGAGGAATATGAGAAACGAGATGCAAATGAGACGGGGCATGTTCAGGTTTAAGGGAGATGTTTAGTGATCGATTCAATGAATTTTATGATTGATTCATGTTTTTTTCTGATTGGTTTTTGGCCTATCGATATTTTTTTAAAGGCTGAGTTTATGTCGAAATTCTTCATATTATATATTTTTTTACAAATTTTAGACATAAAGTTACTTTTTAGAGTTGTGTAAAAAATGTGTTGATGGACCAAAAATCGATAAATATTTTGAAATTGAAAACGAAGATATTTTGCCTTATTCCTAAGTTTCGCAGTGGTCAACCAAGTATATTCTAAGTTACAATAAGCTAATTTTAAGTTATTGTAAATAGAGATTTGAATTTTGAAATATAAATAAATGAAAATGTTCATTTGTAAAACTTGATCTTTCCTTTAATTTGACTTAATAACCTATGTTCAAAAAGAAAGCTTACAACGGGCGTAATGTTATACAAAAGAAATCTTAATAACGGCTAACATAGGTTATGTTAATCACTTAAATTTTCCTCATAGATTTGTAGTTAGAAGTTAATAAACTGTCATTACGCTTGAATTATGCTTCCAATGCTTCCAAAACAGACTGCCTCGTAAAGGGTAGGACCTTTACGAGGCAGTCTGTTTAGTCATTGATTGTTTTTTTTTGTGGTCTATATTTTTAAACGGTTTTTTAAACGGTTTTTAAACGGTTTTTTAAACGGTTTTATTTAGCTCACCCCGTTTGTTTTTTTTTATTTATTCTTGGGTCATATTTAGTAATTCAAATTTCACCCTCTTCCTGTCAACCGATTAATCTGAAATTTTGTATACACTTTGGATTTTGGTGACAATACAATTATGTTTATTCATTATCATTATAAATTCAAGATGGCCGCCGCTACAAAATGGCGGATAATATATGTTTTATTAATCCCATCAATATGGGTATCAAATGAAAGGGCTCAACAAACAGAATACAATATACTATAAAAATTGAAATCCAAGATGGCAGCCGTTACAAAATGGCGGATAACGTAGGTTTTATCAATCCCATCAATATGGGTATCAAATGAAAGGGCTCAACAAGCAGAATACAATATATGTACTATAAACAATTGAAATACAAGATGGCGGCCGCTACAAAATGGCGGATAACGTAGGTTTTATCGATCCCATCAATATGGGTATCAAATGAAAGTGCTCAACCAGTATAATACAATGTACTATATAAAATTAAAATCCAAGATGGCGGCCTCTACAAAATGGCGGATAACTTAGGTTTTATCAATCCCATCAACATGGGTATCAAATGAAAGGTCTCAACAAGTAGAATACAATTTACTATGCAAAATTGAAATCTAAGATGGCCGCCGCTACCAAATGGCTGATAACAATTTTTTTTCAAGCACTAAATGAATTAAACAGAATGCGAAATAAAAACTAAAAACTAGAAAATAAAAAAATAGGTTAAAAAACTTTTTCAGTTAAACGGTTTTATGTTAAACATACATTGCAATGTTTAAGATAAATGTACTAAAAACCAAAAAATAATAAAATAGATAGGTACAGTCGTGGGAATTATAAACATATGCATAGACTAGACTAAAATAAAACCGTGGGGCACGTCACATTAAGTCGATAATTTGTAGACAATTGACGTGCCCCACGGTTTTATTTTAGTCTAGTCTATGCATATGTTTATAATTCCCACGACTGTACCTATCTATTTTATTATTTTTTGGTTTTTAGTACATTTATATAATATGTAGGTTTAAACGGCTAATCATTTTTATTGGAGTCTGCATTTGTGTCCGGTCGGCGACAATAGGCTTGAACATAATTGGCGAAATGTAAGTGTTACTTCATAGGCGTGATGTTATGCTATGTTATTTTGGGATGAAGCAGGTAGGTATTTCAGTTCTATCTCTTGGATATACTACTCAAGCACCTGCGATGACTCCGGTATTGCAGATGCCCATAGGCGGCGGTGACCGAAGACATTATGACAACCACCAACCCGTACTGTGCCCGCGTAGTAGATTACGGGTACAGTTAGCAGTGGGAACACTATAGGCTTGTTATGCTATAGATGGCGGTGACCACATATCATCAGGTAGACTGTGTGTTTACCACTCAATTATGACCAAGAAATCGAAATTATAAGAGTTATGCGTCGATTTACGAGGCATGTAAAACCCAGTTCACATCAACGTCTTTGTTTGTTTAGTTATAAGTTCCAACAGACCGTTTTATAGCACGCGGTGAAATTCACTCGTGCATATCAAGCCTTAATCTCAATTCGGTTGATAAGAAAATCTTATTATTTCTATTTAGCTTAGCTGAAAAGGTTTTGGAAAGAAGGTGAGCTGTTACCCAGATCCGTCAGATCCGCAAGATAATTTAGTTTGTTTAAAGCTCGTGTCGATTTGTGTCAAGTTTTTTTTATTTGTTTCATAGGGGAAACATACGAAACAAAACAAAACTCTTGTTTGTGTTCAACATCCTAAGTTACTGACACTAAACAATTATTCGATACATACATAATAATATTACCAGAAAAGTCTTCCTGATTAATCATCAGAATAAGGTAGACGGTGAAAATCATCAACCTGATCAGGTCGCCTACAAGATATCGATTAAAAAGCGAACCAACAGTACAAGTGCACACAAACTAAAATAATCAACGATTAGCATTTACAGAAATTGAATTAGCGTAACTTCTCAATTAAAATATTGTAATGAATAGTTGACATTCTGCAGTAGAAGTACGTTTCTTACGATTGGTCACTGCCATAAATCCGAATGAATTAATAAAAAACAACATGGCCGCGAGCCAGCTATGTGTCGTTGGAAAAACTAATTAATTCTTATCATCTACCCAATTAACATTTCTACGGTTGATTTAAATAAAATAGCTGGCTTCTTAATCGTGAATTAGTATCGAGTAGAAATTACCTAGATTTAAAACAACAAAAAATGTTATGAAAAAATGCTGCTAGTATTCTTAATTTTATTCACGAAAGTTCTGGCTGATAGTGAAGAAGATAAATATGTTGACCTTTTACCAGATGAAGAGAAACAGCAGTTTTTAGAAAAGGTAGCGAGCAGAATACTTAAAGATGTTGAAAGCCAGGAGAATGTTAAGGACGCTCAGAGTGGAGAACTGTCGGATGAACAGTTGAAACAACATACTGAATATGTCAAAGCAGTTTTAAAAGAAGAACAAGAAAACGTAAGAAGGAGTAAAGGCGACAATGCTAAAGACACAAAACGAAAACCAGATTCTGATGAAAAAGAGACTTTAGGTGTAAAACCTTTGGGAACTGAAAAAGTGTCTTTACTTGATTTGACTCTACGGGAAGAAAGAAGGGACATTGCTTCTGATGATAAAAATAACATTACAATTGAAATGGTTACTGACAATGCACCTATTATAAAAAGATCAGTACAAGACGATAATGCAAATAGCAGTTATGAGAGCGACGAAACGACTTCTGAAACATTGTACAGAGTAACAAAAACCAACGTCACGTCTAAAGAATCGAATGAAGCAGAAGCTACTAATGAAAAAGTTGAAAACGATTACGTTGCAACTGAAGCAAAAGTCTTATCTGGAAAGGGTTTGCAAGTAAATGGATCTACTATCGCAGGGAATGAGAATAATGAATCGGAATCAGTGGATAGTAATCAAAGCGTTTCTAGTGAAAGCGGTGCTCATAACGTTTCAGTAAAAAGTATATATGAATCATTGTTACGTAGATCAAACAGTAATGACAGCATATTAGCAGGAAGTAGAACAGAAAGTAATACTACAACTTCTACAGTGGTGGGTGTAAAATCTACTGAAAATAATTCGGATGAGTATAGTAATATTTCGAATGCTAATGAAGAGTTTACAACTCCAAAATATCCTTTTGAGAGTAGTTTCGTAAAGAACACCACCACAAAGAGTACAACCTCTGATACCCCACTATTAACCACGACAATAACAACAAACAAAGATAAAGATTCTGAGCCGTTACAGAACCCTACAAATTTCACTTCACAAGATACTGAAAACGTGATTGGGACAACAACAAAGAGTACTCGAACAAGCACATTGACTGATGAAGAAACAACAGAATCCATCCCAGCCACAACAGAGTTCGTCCCAGAAACAACAGAATTGGTCCCAGAAACAACGACTGACGCTGAGATTATGAAGACAGAAGCTCTGACAGAATCCACTACTATTCCTGTGACTACTAAAAACACTAGTACTCCTCTGGTTACGACAAAAGATACAAAGTTTGTAGTTGAGGATTTCACATCAATACCAACTATAACAACCACGGTCCAATCTACAACATTAAAACCTCGAAAAACTACGAAAAAAAAGAAAAAGCCAGTCTTCAAACAACGTGTATTATCAAAAGAATTAACAACCCTGGCTCCAGGATCTGATGAAGAGTCTATAGAAGCAACAACGCAGAAAATATTTAAGCATAAAGTAGTTATGTATAAACCCCAAAAATATATCGTAGGCCCAAAAGCGAAGAAAATTGCTGAAGCAGAAAAAGATGGCATTCAGAACAAAAACTTCATTGAGTTGGAAAATCATTTTCATGATAATAATTATAACGTTAAAGTCGGAAAGCAGTACCATGTATTTGAAATCCGTAAGTTATTGCAATTTTAATGGATATATTTTGCTTTATTTTACACTTTTGGGTAAACTTTGCCTTAAAGTGAGATGTGTAGGTAGAACATTAACAAACATTTCGTCAGTTCTTATATACTCCATGTTTTGATGAGCCAACCTAATGCTAGTATACAGGTTGAAAATGTAGACTCCAGACTTTTCCCGTTAGGAAAAAAATATACATAATCTAACCTGGGAACAAAATCCACGACCTGCCGTTTAGCTGTAGTGGTATTTGCGGCCACTAGACTGACGAGTCAGTTATGGGCAGTGAGCCACAGCAAATAAATAAAAAATGCACCAGTCATTATTATATCCTATTCTCTTTACAGCCCCTGATAAATCACCATTCATAAAAGATGAAGAACCCATAGCCGACCAGCCATATTACGTCCCTATATACAACTATTCACCAAACAATGCTTACTTCAATCCAAAAAATCGTCTAGGACCAAACGCTGGAGACTCCAGTGAGGTAAATAATGCCATCTTCAATGATGATGATGATGATATAGACCAATTAGATAAAACAGAAACACTGAATTTTAAAATGGAGTACGATAGAACGTTCGATAGTAAAAGAAAAAAGTTTGGCAGCAAGCAGAAACTATCTCATAATATACATAAACAACCATTGCCGAATAACGAACATACACCAAGGAGCAAAATAAGGCCTGAAGATTATTTAGATTCTGATTATTATTTCGGAAGAGTCAGAAAGGAATTATCGAGAAGAATCAATAGGGAGGATTTGGCTAAATTCCCTAATTCCGATGAGACTGATCACCCAGCTCATAGTATTCAAGAAGGAAGCTTAAAAGACCATGTGAGAGCAGTCAGGAATATACTCTTTCATCAAAAATCTTTTGGACTGCTAGATAAAGATAAGTATGGTAAGGACGCTGTCAATGGACTAAGAATGGACCGCATGAGAAGCGAAGCCAAACGCGTTCTACGTAAGGGTCAAGATGAAGATCTTAATGATAACTATAAACATAATAATATCGCTATTGACTACTATTTCAGTAGAGAGAAACCAACAATTGAATCGAATATAAATCAAGATGGCATAAACAATATTCATATACAAAAGGTGGGCTATTTAAAAAAAAAGAACGATACGAAAGAATTGTATGTCATGGACGACTTCTTCAAAGCAAATGTAGAGAAATATATCAAGGAAAACGGTTTTACTCCAGCGCCACAGCTTCCATATCAAGCTACGACTACAAATTTAGATCAAAGAGATGATGTAATTGCTTATTTAGAGGACGACGAGAGAAATCATAAGGCGGAAAATGACAACGAAACTAGTGTTGTGAAAAGAGATGGAAGCAAAAATGAAAAAATCTCAAACGCTACACAAATTCAAGTCAATATTTTTAATGAAAACAATACTACAGAAAAAATACTAGATGTTAAATTAAATCTCAGACGGAACGACGTTATTAAAGTCAGCGTATATCTACAAGTATTGAAGGATATGGTAACTCTTGATAATAAAGCTTTGGTACAATATGACTGGCTGGGTACCACGGTCGATATACAGGCGGCATTACAAAAATTGTTTGAGTTAACGTAAGTAAATATTTTAAAATTTCATACGATGTCTTTGTATCGACAAACCCCTTGGTGTTGCAGGTGCATAGGCACCTGCAACACCAAGGGGTTTGTCACCGCTATCCATCAGATGAGTCATAATAAGGCGTACAACGACGGTATTTCTTCTTTCACCGGTATCTATACCCTTTAAATTAGAACCCAACAAAGCTTATAATTGAAGAAAGTGTAAATTCGACCATCCACTGCTATGCATGATGTGCACGGAGCTTTTTTTTTTTGTATATTGGTTCTCGCAGATCAACCTAAGAGGTTGTCAGCTGCTTAACCGGACTATTCTCTTGATGCCGTAATAGTGTATATATTAAGGCATCAACAGGATAGCCTGGTTAACAAAGTAAGGCCTCCAGCCAGGACATTAAACTTATGAACTAAGCGACTACACGACTCCCCCTGTGGGGTAGCGGCTTAGGGCGTCACTGGGAAAAGGCAGCAAGGTAAAGGCTAGATCGGATCATACTGTTCATTTGTTTGTCAGCCACGTATTAGTGCGTAGCGTGGCCGTGGGTTGCAGTGGACCTAAACTAGATTTTCATACAAAGTGAAGCAATGAATTCGTGCGTAGCTTAGCCGCGGGCCGCTGTGCAGCGCCGCCTTAATACAGTTAACGTCCTTCCCCAGACGAACGCTTTCACGAAGACTAAGCTACACATAGTTTAGATTGCACCGCTGCATCAAAATGTCTTCGTCCTTTTCAAAGATCTAATTGATACACATTTCAGTGCTTTAGTAGCAAACGAAGAAGATGTACACCCAGCAGACATGGAAATCTTAAAATACGTACTCTTCCTACACAAACTAGCAACCGAGATTTTTGAAGCCAAGGATTTTGGGGCTCAACTGAGGAAGAAGCTCGTTCTACCTAGGAACAAAAAGAAGCTAAAACATCACCTGTGGAAGGATAAGGTGCTCATAAATAAGGTCTGGCTGTATCTAAGGAAAGAAGTTCCGCAGGTCAATGAGTACGGAGCTTTAAAACATTTGAATAAATTTTTGATGGGTGTTGAAGATGGTTTATATGATGTAAGTATTTAATATGTTAATGATAATAATCATCTGCCTAGCCTTTTCCCAACTATAATAAGAATAATAATAAACATTTATTTCAGACCAGGTCCATATTTTTTTTTGTAACAATGTACAGACGCCAACATATCAAGCTACTCGAAACTGTAAAATTTTTCCAATCAACTTTGAACCCGCTTTAGCCATAAAGTTGAAAAACTACGAAAGAAATTTGACAATTTGTAGTAGATTGATGTGCTGGCGTCTGTACATAAACTCAAACTCAAAACATTTATTTCAATTAAACCTTTTGAATTGTCAAAATTAAATAGTCTGTCAGTTAGTCAGAAAGTTGAAGCTAGTTGCCCATTCCGAAACGTAGATCTCTATGGAGAAGAACGGGCAAGAAACTCCATGGACACTCTTTTAAATCAAGATATTACAAAATCCTGGGTACATTATTCTTGCTGCTTCTATATGTGAGAAAAAGAAAGTAACAAATGAAGAAACAATTCAAAATATAAGATTAAAAATAAGCCTTGGCAGTTAAGAGATGACCAGCTCAACCGACGGTGCCCGTTCACGAACATGACGCGTGGATCAGCACCATCCAGCTCAACCATTTTGTAGGGAACAGAATGATCCAACACACGCGCCACCATCGATGAGACATTTAAGTGAGCATGACACGTTCTCAACTGCTATGTTCTTTCAAGTCAACATCAAAAAAATCATAATAAACGGAAACATGGTTCTTACATTTACAAAATTTTAAAAAATGCTTCAAAATTATACAAAACTATAGTTTGCAATTTATTTAAGACATTAATAGAATTTTATTACCAAACAGGAAGATATATTTAATAATGAAGTATTCTACAATTAAAACTTGATTGAATAAAATAAAAAATAAATTATGTTCGTAATGTCACAGACACACTAAAAAAAGAAAAAGGGAAGCACCTCTTCCAATTATTGAAATTTTAACTAGTGAGCCCAAGTGCCTGTGGAGCAGGACCAGCATTAAACCAAGCATTTTTATCTACGATATAAAACACTAATGTTGGGGTTGGCTTAAAAAAGAGATGTAGTACCAATCGCAAATAAACTGAGATAAGGACAGGAGGATGCTGATGATGATGACAGGCCGCTTCACCGCTTTGAGAGCAGTGGTGATGAAATTATTCACGCAAATTAAAGGGCTGGGTTCGATTCCACGAAATAGAATAGCCTCTACTGCGCTTCAAACTTCTGCTCAACAAAGGTATAGATAGCCATTATAATATCTCAACAAAGTTAATAACACAATTTTTATTTTGCAGCTACACGACGCAATTAAGAACATAGCAAAAATAACAAAATATAAGAACCAACATTGGTACCAGAACTTGAAAGATTTATACATAAACACAGACGAGAAACACCTTCTAGAGATATTACTACATGTGACATCTTTAAGACTCTTTAGTTTGATAGAAGAAAGTGCTAAGAATGGTCTAGAAGATGACTACATTCAATATATGAAGAAGAATAGGAAGCACTCGAAGAGAACTTTGGAAGAGATGATGTTTGTGATGGAGATTTTGGAGGAATATAATAAATTTGTAGAATAGAATGTTGTTTATTTTAGTGTTCGTACTGTAATATCTGAGCTTCCATATCTACATATTATAAGCATAATCAGTCTAGAATGTCACCACTGCTGACACAGGCGTTCTCTCTGTGATAGGCAGTGGGCTGTAAACCACCACGTTAGCCAGTGCGAGTTAGCGGATGTCACAAGTCTTCGAGTTTTTGGATTTTTTTCTAGAACATTCTTCCAGCGTTTTGAGAACAGTGGTGATAAACTAATTTACAAAAAGTGCCTGCTTGGGAGCTCGAGCTCCCAAGTGACGAAGACGGGGGCTCATTCGCTCGCTTTGCTTGCTCAATTGAGCCCCCGTCATTCCCTTCGAACCTAACCTGTCCGAGTCGGGGTGCCCCAAGACCCGAGCTCGCTTCGCTCGCTCTTGCATCCTAAAGTTCTTCTAGTAACAGTAGGTAGTAACATTTACAGTCTCCCCAGGGATGTGCCTTACAGGCGTTGCACGGGGGGGTTCCGGAATTGGTCTTTTAAGAGGAACCGGGACCACCCCTATGTGCTGATGGTGATCACCGGGGTGGTTTTAGTGAGGTAAAAATCCCACACTCCCCGACCTCCCTCCCCGGAGGTCGGGTGCCTTTTGAAGGTTTCCCCCCGACAACAAAAAAAAAAAAAAGGTAGTAACATTGCCGTTTGTACACACATACGATCAGTGCCCCGTACACTAACTTTATTTTTATAGTTTCTTATAGAAACCATTATTTTTAGTTCATTCAATTAATTTTAAAACATCATTGAGCTTACACATTTTAAAGTGTAAAACATTATTGTTAAAGAGCGTTTATAGTATATTCTCCGTAAACTAACATAAATAATTAAGTCATATTCTGTCATCTCGATCTCGGTGACGTCTCGGTGACGGCTGTGGTGGAAAAACGTACTAACTAAGTACCTATATCAAAAGAAACATCGAAATTCGTACAGTGGTTTTTGAGAACGTCGCAAAAATTCAAACATACTGGTCGAATACAGAAATAATAAATGAGTTTTCACAACAAACTTTATTGAAAAACAATTCCTATACTTATATTATAACTATACTAAAATCACATAATTATTATTTTGGTATACAAAACTTTTACAAACTAAAATATTTTATCAAAACTTTTGAGGTAACATTATAATTGGATTATGGTACACTATTTTCGGTTACATGATTGCATTACTTATGTATGATCCGGAAATATATAACATAATAAACTATTTGCCTTTAAATATCTCGATTTTCAAAAAAAACGATTTAAGGCTTACAAACTGTTACAGAAAAATAATACATCGAACCAAAAGATAATTTCAGTAACATTTTAATTCCGGTGTAAAAAGCACCTTGGAATGTTGTATGTACATACTGCTATGACAATACAAATATATACAGGATAATCTACAACCTTTGTTGCCAGACTTAGCTAGGTCAGCCAAATCAAGTCTTTCGGAAATTTATTGAACCCTTTGTGTATAAAACCAGCTAGGTTTCAACGTAAAATAAAAATCAGGAACTTAAAATGACAACAAAATGAAGGGCGGGCGTTTCGCGAGACTAATCATGTACTTTCGACGTTAAAAATGCTGATTCTCGTTCACTCGATGTGAAACGTTTGAACACAAAATAAATCAAAAGTGAAAAATGAATTTAATAGAATTTATTTTAGCACTCGTCGTCTTTCACTTGCGCACGGAATGATCGAAACATTAAATGAAACGAGCAGATGAAAGCATCTTCAGCCTACAATGCTCCCACTGCTGGGACACAGGCCTCCTCTCTGTGAGAGGGAGTGGGCCGTAGTCCACCACGCGGGCACAGTGCAGGTTGGTAGATGTCACATGTCTTCGAATTTTTAGTTCTAACACATGCCGGTTTCTTCACGATGATTTCCTTCACCGTTTGATGAACGTTGATTACTAGGTCATTTTGTAAAAATTAACAAAGCGTCTGATATCAGCGTTATGTACAAATATAACCATTTTTCTTTCTCTAGATTTTCATTAAGTGCTATGGCTCGGATTAAATGTTTTAAGACCAATTAAATAACATTTGGCATATTATAATACAATGATTTTCAAGATTTCTAGTACCTAGTCGCTCCATGTAAAATACTGGTATTCACCTGCATCAGGTTAGAGTGGAAGCCGACCCCAAGTTGGGATTACGCAGACAGATTTTTTATTTGTTCCTTATTTTTAGCCTCTTGTGTGCAAACTGTACATAGTTATAGTTAATATTTTAATTTATCAATATATTAAAATTGGAATGGTTATTATCTTGATAACTGAAATGGGAATAAAAGAAAACCTCATCACTTGTTTTTGAAAAAAAAATGTTTATCACATAATTTTCATAAATTAATTAATAGAAATTTCCATATCTTCTCAATCAAGAATACGATTGCTTAGAGCCCGGTGCAACTCCTCAAGAGCCGTTGTACACGGCACGGTTTCTCTAAACAGGTTGCTATAGCCGCACAATTTTCGAGGCACGACAAAAATCGACTGTCTAAACGGCAATTCGCCTAGGCCGCAGGTGACTTTCTTTCTTTTCTAGCTTGCGCTGTCCCACAACTGGGCAAAGGCCTCCCTCCACTCCTTCCATCCTTCACGAGCCCGCGCATCTTCCTTCCAGTTTGGACGGAACTTATCCAGCTCGTCCCGACATCTCCTACGTGGTGTACCGCGGCCCCGCTTCAATGTTTCAGGGCACCAATTCTGCGCTATATGAGCCCACATTTTGTCCGGCATGCGGCAGACATGTCCTGCCCAGTCCCATTTAAGTTGAGCAGCCTTTTGAGCCACAGCAGCTATCTTTGTTCTGAAGCGCAGTATTTTGATTCGAACACGATCCGTTAATTTAACGCCCAGTATACTGCGCTCCATTGCTCGTTGGCAGACCTTGAGTTTAGACTTCTGGATGTTAGTCAAAGACCAAGTTTGTGCACTATAGATTAAGACGGGAAGAATACACATGTCCATGAACCTGCGTTTCAGTGCCAAAGGCAAATCACCCTTAAATAGTTCCTTCAAAGACCAGTAGCTCTTCCAGGCGTTTTCTGTTCGTCTTGAGACTTCTTTATCTTGCCTCGCCTGAAAAGAGACTACTTGACCCAAGTACAGGTATTCCTGGACATGTTGTATTATCTTCCCGTCTACTTTTATGATTCTCGGTGTTTCGTTGCACGTAACTTTAATCTTCAGTCCAACCTCAATGCTTGCATTGCTAAGTTCTTGGAGCATCCGTTCAAGTTCAGTGGCTGAGGACGAAAAGAGAAGAATGTCGTCGGTGAAACGTAGATTTGTCAGTCTTACTTCGGCAAGGACAATGCCTCTCTCCTTCCATTCGGCTGTCAACTTCCTGAAGATTTCTTCGAGAGTACTAGTGAACAGTTTAGGAGATAGTGGGTCGCCCTGTTTGACTCCTTTCTCTATTTTAAATTTTGGACCGGCGCGGTGGTTTCAAGTTTTATTGCGGCTGTACTATCGTCCGCCGCATGAAGGTCGACATTTTGATGCAAAATAAACCATTTTTATCGACCTGTGTAAATGGGCTGCTAATTCGGTAAGCGACCAGCCGCACGGCGAATATCGACCTAGTGTAAATCCCCCAGGTACGGCGCGCTAGCCGCATCGCAGAATAATCGTGTCAGGTTGTATATGACACGGCAAACCACCGGCTCTATGGTATACGCCAACGGCGCTATTTCCGTAGTGCCACCGTGTAGTCAACAAGCTTCCATAGTGATCCATACTCGTGCCTACAAACGGCGAATAAACAAAAAAAAAGGTGTGTGTACAACGGGTCTAAATTGATCTTTTAAGCACCAAAACATTATTTCCTATCCGTTCCAAAAGTTTTCTTCTACACCCAAATCAATAACTGTGTCACTTATAAAACTATGTGTGTACCGCGAACTCACTAGGCAACCAATAATCTTCTTCTTATCGTGTCGATGGCAATCTAAATGGACTCGGCCCAGAATTCGGCTACGTGTTTAGCGCCATCACTAGCGTCCATCAGTTCCTGTAACGTGCAGCTGACAGGACGCGCAGGACACGATATTAAAGTGTCCTATTGTTTCTGGAACAGCACCACATTTACATATGCGGAGTCGTCTATGAATCTCCACCTTAATAGGTTTTCCAACCAAAAGGCTCAGCCTTCTGTATTTTCAGCTATCTTTCTTTGTTATCTGCTCGTAAGAGATGTTACTATCCCGCAATGTTTGAAGACTAAAGAAGACCTTAGTCACGCCCGTTATGACATACGGTATCGAAACATGGATACTGACAGTTGGGTATACAAATTCAAGATCACTCAGCGCGCTTTAGAGCGGGCTATACTCGGAGTTTCTTTGAAGGATAAAATTAGAAATTAAATTAACTGGAAAAGAACCGGAGTTACCGACATAGCTTGCAGACTAAACAAGCTGAGGTGGCAGTGGGCTGATCATGTCTGTCGAAGGACCAATGGCCGGTAGAGTAGACGAGTTCTGAAGTAATGACCGCGTATCGGTAAGCGCAGCGTGGGACGCCCCCCAGCTAGATGGACCTTAGGAAGGTAGCACAGAGGGACAGACTGGATGCGGAACGTGGAGAACCGGGTGTTGTGGCGCAGCCTGGGGAGGCCTGTGTCCGGCAGGGGACTGCGATAGGCTGAGTTGATTGCTTGAGTAAGAGATTGTAATAGTCTTGTCGGTGTCAAGGCAAATTGAGCCATTATCTCTATTAATAATGTGAAAAGTTTATAACAGCACCAAAGTTTTAGAAAAATTATGGCATTGTCAACAATAACAGTCTCTTTTAATACCTGATGTGCCATATTAACGCCCCAGTACTTACTGTTGTTTATATTGTAAGTTGCCTAGTGAGTACAACGGTAGAACTAGCTAACACTATTCACGCCTCAGTTTCCAGGTCCGCTTCTATCTCTTCAGGAGTTCGCAGGTCTATTGCGAACCTCTTCTTTGTAGGTACTTCGTCGTACTCTGGAAGGAGACATAATTTAGATTTATTAAGAAGGTACGGAAGATATGGTGGGGTAACACAGTGCTACTAATTCACATAGCGTTAACTCCTGAAGGGCAATTCCCGTATTTTTAAGAACGTTTGCATTTTAATCTCAGTCTCAATCTATCAAAAACACCTCTAATTTCCCAACATTTTTGTAGTCGTTCACATTAGTTGTCACTGAGATTAGATTGCGATTTGCGTATAGATTTTTAACGTTTTTATTACGTTGGTCTTTCAGATATATTGCTATTATTTTTGCTTTCTCCTGTAGCAGAGTTAGGGTAAAGTGATGATAAAGAGATAATATAAGGAATTTAAGATCTCACATTAATGAAGAGATCTGGACAGCCCTGTACTAACAAGAGCTCAAGTCAAGCAGAATATTAAGAACCTAATAATAATCTACTAGCCTCTACCTTATACTCCAGGGAGACACATTTAATTCTTTGAATAGAAATCCCAGAAATGTAGGGACATATCAAGATAACTTTTCTTTTGCTATCAACTAAAAGAAAAATAATTCGAAAACTAAGAACACAACAATAGCTTAAACCTGTTTCCTAGCGCTAACCAATAGTTTTTGGAAGGAAAGAAAAATAAGAAGTTACTTTATATATAGTCTTTTCATAGTTATTTTACCTCTGATTTTGCATCACTGTTCAAATCACAGTGATTTTTATTTTCATTCGTACAAGGTTGCTATTAGGTTGTCGCTACTGACAAGTCTGTCAACATCATTGTGATCTTTATTCTCGATACAAGAAAGTTGTTGTTGATGGCTGCTGTCAGAGGTAACATAACTGTGACCGCACTGTAGTTACTTCCTTTCACAAATTATATCATTACAAAGAATAGAAATGTGACAACACATTTGGAAGAATAAAATATAATCCACTACCAAACAGAAAAGATACACAATTCAGAAGACCCAGCAGTAACCCAGTAATCCTGGATGATTTACTTGGAACTGGTTCCGTTAGGAGAAGAGTCACCCTGTCACCTTCCTGTGTAGGATGTGCCAGGGTGAGGGCCAGCTTTCACCTGTGAAGCATCATAGCGATTACTAGATGAGGTGGCTGTTGTCATAAGAAAATTAGTGGCTAGGAAGATCATAATGTAACCTTAACCTTTTTAGTTTTTAGTGTTCCATCATAAAAATATTATAAAGAGTTAACATTTCTGAGTTTGTATGCAGGGGATCTTCGGAACTCCTGACCTCATTCCAAAAATTCTTTCACTAATGGGAAGCCACAGCACTGCCGAGTGTCGTGGGGTATATTTTACGTGAAAACAAGAAAGCTAGTGACTTATAAAATCCTTAAGTACATTTCCTTGATTCCTTATCCTTACCAGTAAATTAAAAAATGTATGAAATTGAAATGAAAACTCATAATTATGTAACTGAAAACTGGCAATTGACTGTCTGTTAGTAAGTTTAACGGAACCCACATATACAAGTACTCAAATTCAGATGAAATAACTTAAAATTTACGGAAAAACTGCCAAGATTATACTTTAAATATAAGTTATTAAATGAGAATGAAATCGCGATCAACAGCTGGTAAATAGTAAATAGGTACAATAACAACGCTGAACTACCTGCGCTGGCCTGCATCGCCTTGACTCTTCTGGAATAATCCTGGAAGGCAGCAGCCAAGCTGTATGTGAGGCGTCGCGCAGCATTTCTGAAACATTGCAATAGCACAGCTGTAAACTGGGAGTCTTTAAGTGTGGAGTGAACAGGATGCTTCCAGGCAAGCGAGCTCATCGCTTAGCAACAGGAGAATATTAGTCCAGTATGATCAAGTGAACAGGATGCTTCCAGGCAAGCGAGCTCATCGCTTAGCAACAGGAGAATATTAGTCCAGTATGATCAAGTGAACAGGATGCTTCCAGGCAAGCGAGCTCATCGCTTAGCAACAGGAGAATATTAGTCCGACATGATCAAGTGAACAGGATGCTTCCAGGCAAGCGAGCTCATCGCTTAGCAACAGGAGAATATTAGTCCGACATGATCAAGTGAACAGGATGCTTCCAGGCAAGCGAGCTCATCGCTTAGCAACAGGAGAATATTAGTCCGACATGATCAAGTGTACAGGATGCTTCCAGGCAAGCGAGCTCATCGCTTAGCAACAGGAGAATATTAGTCCAACATGATCAAGCGAGCTCATCGCTTAGCAACAGGAGAATATTAGTCCAACATGATCAAGCGAGCTCATCGCTTAGCAACAGGAGAATATTAGTCCAACATGATCAAGCGAGCTCATCGCTTAGCAACAGGAGAATATTAGTCCAACATGATCAAGCGAGCTCATCGCTTAGCAACAGGAGAATATTAGTCCAACGTGATCAAGCGAGCTCATCGCTTAGCAACAGGAGAATATTAGTCCAACATGATCAAGCGAGCTCATCGCTTAGCAACAGGAGAATATTAGTCCAACATGATCAAGCGAGCTCATCGCTTAGCAACAGGAGAATATTAGTCCAACATGATCAAGCGAGCTCATCGCTTAGCAACAGGAGAATATTAGTCCAACATGATCAAGCGAGCTCATCGCTTAGCAACAGGAGAATATTAGTCCAACGTGATCAAGCGAGCTCATCGCTTAGCAACAGGAAAATATTAGTCCAACATGATCAACATGATCAAGGTATTTGCTGACAAACACAGGCCAATCATATGTATAAGTTCATATGAGATTTGAAAACAGATTAAATTCCCAGGGTTTCACAAGTTTAATCAAAAGTTTCGTAATCTTAAGATTTGTTATCAAAACCCAGTTTTGACTCGACAAACAAATAGTTTTTCGTATTTTTTTTATAGTTCCGTTGACCCAAATCTCGTAACAGATATTGAATCTGAAGTATTTGATATGAGATATAAAATGACGAAATTCTTAAATGCATAGTTTGACATTTTGTACTATTTGGACATGTCGATTTTTTTCTGTCTGGGAGTTACGCAATAGGTGAGGTTAGTCAACAGATAACTAGATTAAAATAATAATTTATACGAATAACATAACATATTATGTAGCTTCAAACTTGTATTTCCTGTATAGTGCAATCGAATAGAGATACATAGGTATAAAGTCAGCTAACTTGCAACTAATTCAAAATCAAAATATGGCACTTATGAAACGTCAGAACCTAGGTGCACGGTTCCAATTGGTCGTTTCCTATGGAGAAGAGCCGGCAAGAAACTCCATGGTTACTCTTTTAAAAATAATTGTCTTTTACAATGTTTTCAAATTACAGTATTAACAGGTATAGGAGGACAGTGTAGGCCTGTTAACAAGTACCAGGCAAATCTACAGTCTACAAGGCCAAGGCAATATTCTCCAAAATATAAAAGAATCTATTTAAAAGATAAATAGATTTTTAAACGTTGTTAAGAGTGTGATACGTGGTCAAGTTTTTTAATGTTTCTTACATCTATAAAGTTATTAGTACCCAGAATCCGGGCTGTTACTGAGAAAGTCGTAATGGAAACATCTAATAACTTTATGCCTGACCTGAGACCGAGCCCAGAAGTCACTCGTGCGACCGCTACACTAACATCTAATAACTATATGCCTGACCTGCGGTATATGCCTGACCTGCGGACCGAGCCCAGAAGTCACTCGTGCGACCGCTACACTAACATCTAATAACTATATGCCTGACCTGCGGACCGAGCCCAGAAGTCACTCGTGGGACCGCTACACTAACATCTAATAACTATATGCCTGACCTGCGGACCGAGCCCAGAAGTCACTCGTGGGACCGCTACACTAACATCTAATAACTATATGCCTGACCTGCGGACCGAGCCCAGAAGTCACTCGTGCGACCGCTACACTAACATCTAATAACTATATGCCTGACCTGCGGACCGAGCCCAGAAGTCACTCGTGGGACCGCTACACTAACATCTAATAACTATATGCCTGACCTGCGGACCGAGCCCAGAAGTCACTCGTGGGACCGCTACACTAACATCTAATAACTATATGCCTGACCTGCGGACCGAGCCCAGAAGTCACTCGTGGGACCGCTACACTATCATCTAATAACTATATGCCTGACCTGCGGACCGAGCCCAGAAGTCACTCGTGGGACTGCTACACCAACAAGACAGTCAAACTAAAAATCTGCTTACTATATTGGAATCGACTTTCAGTCTAACCGGATGCGGCAGAATACCAGTATTTTACATAAAACGACTGGCTGTCTGACCTCAAAAACCCAGTTATTGTGTAACACGATTGGCAAGACTGGCTGTCAGACTCTTGGGCTTCTGACTTCCGTAACGACTTTCAAAAATCTACTAATGTCAGCCGGGACCAACGGCTTTTAACCTGCTTTTCGAGATACGGAGGGGTCTCGATATGTAATGGATGATCACCCATCCGCGAACCGACCGTGGCAAGCGATCGTATTACTGAAGAATAAGCTTATATATATAAGCTGAACTATAAGCTTCTGAATACAAAGTTAAACTAACAGGTTTTCGGGATTGGTTGTCAACCGTTATAATTTAAGTAAATAAATAAAATAAAAGAGATCCTCACCTGGACTCACAAACAAAACCATGACACTCAAAGGGATTCAACCCCTTAACATCAGCATTGTCTTTGACTATAATCATGGAGAAGACCCTCGTGTACACCAGGTCCTGGACCCCATAGGAAATAGACTCGATGTTGAAGAACACGGTCATGTGCTCAAATTCGTCCGTTTTAGTGCCGTGGTCTAGTGTCTCTAGGTGCACGCCATCCAGTGCTATCTTTAGCTTCACTATCGGTAGGATTTGACCTAGAAAGACAAAAAATGCTAAATTATAACTAATAATTTAAATTTTTGATATTGATCTGAGATCAGTATCAAAAATTGTAACGGTCAGTCTTCAAAAGCAAAAAGTATCAAAGAAAACACGGGTATTTAAAATAAATGCTTCTCATAATACTCTTCTGATACAGAGAAGGATCGAGCATTGATCAAAACCACCACGCTTGCTTACCCAAAAAGTTAGAAGGATGAAGTCTTGTTTTACTAACAATGATTTCTTTCACATTTAGAAAAAAGAGCTGCTCACCACGCACCAGCACCCTAGTTGCGTACCACACGATCAATCACTATCTGAGTCCTGTCATCGTATCCTATCCACCATTTTGAAGGATATTGCTAATCCATTGCTTGATATGTTCGAAAAATGTGTCTGCTCAACAACGTAAATAACGCAATGAATGTTGTTGAACTGTCAAAATGAAAGCCATTCCTACTGTTAGTCTGTTATGCAAGTACCCCGCCCGCGCCCGCGCCGGCCGGCTTTGAACCAATTTTTTGTTACTTTAAAGCAGTTTTATCCGCTTTTGGGTCACTGCAACTCTAGCATCAGCTAAGAGGCCTCAGTTCAACAATACAAGTCTCTTAAGTAAAGTGGTGAAGGTGGTAGGACACATACCTGGAGGTAGCGCCTTCGCAGCAGACACCATCAGGTCGACCGGCCTCCTCGTGTGTTTGATCCCCCACAGTCCTCGGGCATCACTCTGTCCTAAGTACTTGACCTGGAATCAAGAAGAATGTTTATGTTAGTTAGTGATGAAACTGATTGTAATTATTACTATCGGCCCGCCCCTTCTGCGCACGGTTTTAAGAACTTGAAAAAGCATCGAGATTTTATGTAAGTTTCATATTAATGTGTTGTGGGCAGCATTCCGGAATAAATTCTTTAGATGATGTAAAAACCGCATCAAAATCCTTGGCGCAGTTTAGAACAACACAGACAGATACGAAGAGCAACTCGAATTTACAAAGTAACATGTGAAGAAAGATAACTACGTAACACCGTAGTGTGGGCAGAGCTGGAGGACACAGGCCGAAGATCGAGTCAAATGACGTGCAATCTGAGGGTGCTATGTCCAGCAGGGAACTGTTAGTGGGGTGGTCATGGACGGGGTAGTGGTGACCGGAATCTCAGAGCCCCTATCTCCTTTATTCATAAACGTTGCTTGGAGTTAAGTAATTATTAGCGACTGTTTAACCATACATTTTTGACGTTTGTACGTCTCTTAACTTTAATCATCATTTATATGTAGAGGATGAACACGTGTAGTTTTGTCTTCAGGATACGATATAATATCATTACCTTTGCCAGGCAGAGAAGATATTAGGAGAAGTTTTACATAAAAGAGAGTCTTTGTCTGATACACGACCTTGAGATTACACTTATAATTACCCACAAAATGCTTTCCACTCGCCCGCTTGTCACTCTAGCTTAATACTTTGCGTATTAGTTAGATCCCACCAAAAACATTTCATGTAAAATGTTGCCAAGACGACCACATAAGGTTTGCCCTGTGAAAAAGATATCAGATCTCATGTAGAGCCAAGCTTCTGAATCTACACGGTTAACTCTACCGACCCTAACTTCAGAAATTCTACATATCAGTAAAAATGTATGGCTTCGCCGTTTTGCTACCGTCGTGGAGGTGATGCGAACATTTAATTTCTGAAGTAAGTAACGTAAGACTTTGTATGTTTAATTAGTCTATTATCGACATCATATCCTGAGAATATGAACTATCTGGTACATCGGAAACCAACTCTATGAGGGTTCAAAAAAATGACGAAACACTTCGAGAAAAGGTAGGTAGTGCCCTTGCGTTTCGCTTGGCTCGTCTTGGCGGGGGCACTACCGTGCCCCCAGATTAAATTATTTTTGTAATTTCAAAAGTAACTAAATGGAATGTATTATGTGGTAATAATAAGTTTGGGTAGGTCTTGGTCGTAGATTATTTATTTGATTGTATTTGTGTGAAGTTAGTTATATGTCAGTATCCAGCTTAGGATTTCGAATACGTCCCCAAACATCCTGGGGTGGGCATCAGACCATTCTGGAGTGGGCACAGTCCACGCGGCCCTCTCCTATATACGCCTATGACCGAGGTAACTTCGGCTGATGATCTATTAGTAATCGTAACACGATGTAGGAAGGTCCAAAAAGAAAGCAATTTTGAAAACGTGATTGACTTCTTAATTAATTTCAAATGAAAGTGAAATTGTCACCCTATTTGAGCATGTTACTTAAGTTTGCCGTATCAGAGTGAAATAAATTGTCTTCGGTAAAGAACCAGTATAAGCTGCCCTCTGATTGTATTGAAACTCCGTACTATGCTAGGCCAGCTGAAGGTCCACTGCGCCAACACTGCTCTAATGATACGTCCTCTTACAAGTCGAAGGCCCCTTCTCACATAGAGAAGGTCCCAGTCCCAGGTCAGTGAATTTAGACTCGAAGGTGCTGGTGTCCCTAATCAAATGATAAGGTACAGATGTCTGCGTAAACATAATCAGCCTGTAATGTTCCCACTGCTGGGACACAGGAATCCTCTCTGTGAGAGGGAGGGGCCCAGTGCGGGTTGGCAGATGTCACATAATATCTTCGAATTTTTGGTTCTAGGATGTACTGGTTTCCTCGCGATGTTATTCTTCGCCGTTTTGAGAGCAGTGGTGATGAAATACTTTACAAAAAAAAAACAGAAAAGCTAAAAACAAGCCCATTTTAAATTAAATTAAAGTTGGAAGCACGCGGGACCCATACCATTTTTATTATAATTTCAAATTCAAATGGGTCCCGCCTGCTTCCAACTTTAATTTAATTTAAAATGGGCTTGTTTTTAGCTTTTCTGTTTTTTTTATTAACTTAAGTTTTCTACGCAGTCGGGTTTTTTAATTTTTTAAATTACTTTTTTTTATTTCCAGCTTTTTAGTTTACAAAATAATGTGATTGTAATAAATATTGTAATATCGCAGACGATTTAGTTATTGGTACGTGTTTTTTTATGATTTGTCACTTTGAATTACTTTTAATCATATAAGTTGTATATATTTTTTTATTTTGATACCCTAATCGATAGGTTTTGAGAAAAAATAAAAAAATTTGAAGACATAATATGGCGCCAAAAATCGGCTATTTTTTTTTTTATTTTGATATACCTTAGTATATCAAAATTTAAAAAAAAATAGCCGATTTACTCGTATTTACTGTGAGAGTGACACTGGTGTCACTCTCACAGTAAATACGAATCTAATGACACCACACAAGCTAAAATCCATCGAGCCGTTGAGGCTGCGTAGCGTGCCAAACAATTATACATACATACATACATACATACATACTCTCGAAAAACATAACCCTCCTTCTGGCGCAGTCGGGTAAGAAGTGGTTGCTTGAGATCGAACCCACAACCTACAACTCGTAAGTCGCAGCCGTTGCCACTGGCACTGGGCCACCTCTGCTCTACGGCCACCTCTGCTCTACGGCCACCTCTGCTCTACGTCCACCACTGCTCTACGGCCACCTCTGTTCTACGACCACCTCTGCTCTACGGCCACCTCTGCTCTACGGCCACCTCTGCTCTACGGCCACCACTGCTCTACGGCCACCTCTGCTCTACGGCCACCACTGCTCTACGGCCACCTCTGTTCTACGGCCACCTCTGCTCTACGGCCACCTCTGCTCTACGGCCACCTCTGCTCTACGGCCACCTCTGCTCTACGGCCACCTCTGCTCTCCGGCCACCTCTGCTCTACGGCCACCACTGCTCTACGGCCACCACTGCTCTACGGCCACCTTTATTCTACGGCCACCTCTGCTCTACGGCCACCACTGCTCTACGGCCACCTCTGTTCTACGGCCACCTCTACGCTACGGCCACCTCTGCTCTACGGCCACCTCTGCTCTACGGCCGCCTCTGCTCTACGGCCACCACTGCTCTACGGCTACCTCTGTTCTACGGCCACCACTGCTCTACGGCCACCTTTATTCTACGGCCATCTCTTTTCTACGGCCACCTCTGCTCTACGGCCACCTCTGCTCTACGGCCACCACTGCTCTACGGCCACCTTTATTCTACGGCCACCTCTGCTCTACGGCCACCTCTGCTCTACGGCCACCTCTGCTCTACGGCCACCTCTACTCTACGGCCACCTCTGCTCTACGGCCACCTCTGCTCTACGGCCACCTCTGCTCTACGGCCACCACTGCTCTACGGCTACCTCTGCTCTAGGCATGGCTGCATTATTTGGCTGAAAATAACATGAGATATGAACTAAGTAGGTACAAAGGTTTTCAATAGAAGACCTTGAGCTTATAAAGCAACTCCTCAAATAGGGGCCATCACGACATACTTTAATAGCATTGCGGTATAAACCGTCTCAATTAGAGCGGGCGCCATATTGTTGCCGGCGGATGTGACGTCACAATGTGTAGTATGTAGCTTATGCATAATGATTAGCGGTAAATTAGTCTGTATGTACTTAGGTAGGTGTGTTACGGTATATGACTTTGGGATTGGTTTACCCAACTGTGTCGTAGGTTCCAGTCTAGATAGATGTTTATCATCATCTCATCTATCTATTATAATCAGTCTATAATATTCCCACTGCTGGGACACGGTCTTCTTTCTGTGAGAAAAGTCATCTGCCTAGCCTTTATGCAAGTATGTTGGGGTCGGTTTCCTGTCAAACCCGATGCAGCTGAATGCCCAAATTTTACATGGACCGACTGCCAATCTGACCTCCACAACCCAGTTACTGGGTAACACAATACCCCTTGGTAAGACTGATTGTCAGACTTTCGGACATCAAACTCCAACTCAAATATTTTATTATACTCCTGGTAAGTATATGTTACATTCAAGGGGTCCAGTGACTTAGCATAGTACACGAGGTTGTTGACATGAGGAATGTGAGCTCGACTGTCATTATGCCGATTGTCGTATCAGCCAATGGCCTGGATCGCCGAAAGCATCGATCAACATGACGTCTCGAGGCTCTCGTTAGGCGGTGTGATCAAGGGCATGATTCGGTAGCCTCGATACGGCTCGCATTGTGAAGAGGTTCCTGTCTCTGGAGCCCTAACCATCGGTAGATTGGACCCTGCTACCTTAACCGGCGGACTACTATTTTTATTATTTTTAAATGTTTTTTTTTTATAAAAATATTTTAAAATGTATTTAATAGGTAAGAAAATAAATAAATGAAAATCATCTTGTTCTAAATATGTATAATATGCATCCATATATATCCGTGTATGCATATGACTACAACAGACGTGATGTGATGATAGCTAGCTCGTCTGACGCATACAAAATGCAATTTATGATGTCACTGGTGCTGTGACCCTAGGATCACAATTGCCCTCTATTTAGTATAGCTTATGTTTCGTCGTGTCATTCCACAGCTTCACCTGCCTGGGTACTATGTACCTGCTTACTAACTAGTGCACTTTTGCTTGTACCCTTCTTGTACAGTCAATCGCAGATCAGTGGTACCAATTTGATATAAACAGCGATCTTATGCGAGAGCTGTAAGGGCGATTTTCGTAGTGCCGCTGATGTGTAGTTAACTGTAGCACAAATCATTTAAATTTAAGCGCTAAACGAATGTAAGCCATCGCTCTGTTTCTGATAATCATTTGAGGATTACAAGTGATTTGCGGTGCAACCGTGCCTAAAGGTGAGTATACACTAGAGCATTTTCTCGAGCATTTCCTTGTAACGCAACTTTCTTACGAACGTTACAATACACACAAAACCTCAGTTTCTAAAAGCATTTCCATATAATGTAACATTTCTGCGAATGCTAGACGCTGCGTTCGACGTAATGCTCACGGCGAGAGAGCATTTATCTGTAACATTTCTTTCTACCTTGCAATCGTTGTTGAAATGTTGCACGTACATGCACCGCTTGTGCCTTCGCCCGATAAAATGTTACACCTATGTTGGTTTTTAAAATCAGGTTTTTTAACTAAACATCGAGCGTCGTGTTCGAAGTGGGATTCGATAAAATATAAAAACGGCGAATGCTCGATGTGCTATTACGAGCAAATGCTCTAGTCTATACTCACCTTTAGGATGAAAGATGATATGGCTAGAAAGGAGGTGACTACTGAGATGACGACTGGTAAATTGGTAATTGCAGATGTATAATTGCAGCCCGCCTCGACGGCCATTTGTACAGAAAGGGGCCGGATCTGGACGACAGTCAGTTCTATTTTCGGCTTGGGCGCTCCATTATGGACGCTATAATGCGGGTTATAGTCCTGGCGGCCGGAAGCGGTGTCCCGGGGCGGGGTGATGCTGGCGGTGTCCTTGGACATCTTCAACGCATTCAACACCCTGCCATGGAGTTATATTTGAGAGGCACTGTGTAGGGTAGGGTACATAGGGTATCCCTGTACCTCCGCCACATCGTTGGGACTTATTTAGCTAAAAGGTGTGTCACCTATGGAGGACGTGACGGCGGGGGCCGGCGCGACATGGCGTGCGATGTTCCGCAGGGCTCGGTCCTGAGTCCGCTCCTGTGGAACATAGGGTACGGAGGACGATGGTGATAACTTACTTGAAATGACATCGGCAGTTCTTCAGCGCTGATCGGCCCTTCTTTTTTTTCTTCTTTTTCAGACATTTTTTGTTTCTTTTACATTACTTTTTCAGTATTGAATATTTAGATCTTCACAATCTTTTATTTTCATATCATTTTTATCTGTAAAGAAACAAAAGGTGATTTGAGTTAACTTTTATATTCTTAAGTGGCGAAATAATAACAGCCACACGTGTCGACTGAAGGTTAAGCTACGCATGCCGCGGCGGTTCATGGATGGGTGACCATCCTTAACATATCGTGACCTTTCCGAGCTTAAGAAAGCACGTTAAGCCGTTAGTCTCCTCTGTCTTTCGCAGATCTTAGACAGTCGTTACGGGTCGTCAGAAGCCCAAAAGTCTGACAACCAGTCTTACGAAGGAGTATCGTATTACCAAGTAACTAGGTTGTGGAAGTTAGACTGGCAGGTTCTCCATATAAAATTCTGGTATTCAGCTGTATACAGCAGCTGGTTAGACTGTAAGCTGACTCCAAAATAATTGAGGATAGGCTAGGCAATAATATTGATTGTTTAATGCTCGGTTCACTATAAACAAAAACGAATCGTTTTGCTTACCAACATTTTCGTTGCCAAACTGGGCATATAAATAGATTCTTAAGCTAACTTTACCTGTGATAGCTACTTCCATAAGGGAGAGTCTACTATGCAAAGCTATGAGGTCTTTGTTTCATTATTGTTAAAGATACAAGAGTCTTAATTTTAACCAATATCGGTCCTTATATTATAGGAATCGGCCTTCAGCGATCTTGACCGCATACGCAGTGAGCAGGCGTAGACCGTGGTGATCAATGCTCGTTCCTTATCTGCTTGGGGCTACTTTGTCGAGTGGCACTCACGCCTGTAAGTGCCACTCTTAATTTATTATTATAGTTTAAGTCTAGACCTATGTTCAGTAAGACGGAATATCTAGCAACACGTTTTCTTTATTGTAACTCACTGATAAGCATAACCTTGAGACTATGAGTGAAATGTTTGTGTAACTCATAGAATATTTATGTAGTTAATTATAAGATGAATGTGTTTACTTCTTCCATGTAAGTGATCACGGTGATTCCCACATTATTAGAACATCCTCCTGCCCTCATCCCAATGTATTTTTTAGTGCTCGGCGCTATCAGCCGTCATGTCAGTCCCCCTTTCTAGCCAGATCAACCTTCACACAATGTATTTTTTATAATTTTCAATGGTTTTCATCGTTTCTTTTTAAGACCCATCGTAAAATACGCTACTCAAAAGTAACATGTTACAACCTCAAATAACCAATGAGTAGGTAGCCAGAATGTCGTAGCACTAGTATTCAATGGCGTTCCGTACACCAGGCGACTTACTAACGCGTTTGTTTGTAACGCGGTTGCCTCGTGTACTTTTGGTAGACTATGAGGTTTAGGTATTTACAAAACATTGGTTAAAGATAAGTAATAATTAGCGACCGATTTTTGACGTTTAACGTCTCTTAATTTTAAGCAACGCTTATAAAGGGCTCAGTGATTTCATATGCTTTATTATTATAAGTCCTTATTTATCACCCTTAAACTTAAAAATCTCTACATAAAATCTTTACCAACCCCTATAGCTGTTAACGAGCTTGAATATACAAACTAACTAGAACCAAACATGCGTATACGCAATGTCTTCATTTCCACCTGTCGTTTATTTTGTAACGGTCAAAACAGCTGGTCCCCCTAATTTTGAACCCTCTGTTCTAAACAGGTGCGCACACGCAAAAAGTTTTGATTACTATCTGTTTTTAAGGGTTTTTTAAGACTCCATCATTTTGTTTTGAGTATGAATGTGGATGGCTATAAGAGTAGGGCAAGACCAAAGAAGCGATGGATGGACGTGTGGATGATGATGTGGTGCGCAAGGGGATGACTACTGAGATGTTGACTAAGGACGAATTTCATCAATGAAACTGAAAGCGATCAGCACATCTAAACCCCGTTCATGAGCTGATGCTGACCGCGTTCAGTTTCTCTAGTGAAATTCGCCCTAATCTTTTTTTTTGTGTCGATGGCAATCTAATTGGAATTAGCCCAAAAATCGTCTGCGTGTTTGGCGCCATCACTAGCGTCCATCAGTTCTTGTAACGTGCAGCTGACAAGACAAGCAGGACTTGATATTAAGTGTCCCATCGTTGGTGGAACAACACCACTTTTACACTCCAAGGCGGAGTCGTCTATGAATCTCCTGCCTGGTTTGGCCGAAGCAAGGGAAACCTGCACAGGTTTCCCTTGCTTCGGCCATCCCGGGTCCGGAGTCTGTTTAGACTAATAGAGATAGGTATATGTACGAAGAAGACAAGAAGTAAGTAGGAAAATGTTTATTATTTATATATTTATTTGTTTTTTTTTTTTTTTGGACGATGATTATTGTCGTGGTGTTTCGTTAATAGTTCTTATGGATATTTGAGGTAAAAAATCTAAAGTTTAAAATGTATTTTTTGTTTTAAATTCTTATCCCATATTAGTTCCAGCTTTGTAAGTTAGAGCAAGCGTGATGATCAATGCTCGTTCCTTCTCTGTGTGAGAAAAAGCTTGCAATGAATAGAATAGAAATACTCTTTATTGTGTAAATATTACAGATATTAATGGAAGAATTTTACAAGGAGTGACACAATGGCACAATGTAACAAAAAGTAATAATCATAATCACACTAATATTATCACACTAAAGGCTCCTGCAAACAAGCGCGACGCGCGACGCGAATCGCGCGCGATTCTAAAGGCACCGCTCGTTGCGCGACTTGCGGTGCCTTTGTGTCGCGCGCGATTTTATCCCGTGTCGCACCTGTTTGAAGGAGCCATAATATTATAACCACGACCTACAACTCGTATAAGTCGGGGCCGTTACCTCTGGTATAACTGATGGCAAGTAATCACCATTTACGTTTAATTACGAACGTTTCAGTAAATAATCCACACTTGTGTAAACGTATTGTTAGCTGTGAGTACTTACTGCAATGTTTCATGTAACCTTGGATGGGCAGATACTACGTTTTCACAATAATAGTATTAAATACATCATTGTTAATGCGTATTTAGAGGATCGTAACTGACCTTAGCTCTTAGAGATAGTTATTATAACATTAATGAACTTAATTTGTCTTAATTGATGAGAGTGACTTGTTGGTTTAGTTGAAGGAAGCGCAACTGCTGAGCATGGGGTGCTGGGCTCGACCCCCTGTTCGGGTAAAGTATTTTTGTTTTTACTAATGTGTGCCGGGTGATGGCAATAGCAATGTGTGCCGGGTGATGGCAATAGCAATGTGTGCCGGGTGATGGCAATAGCAATGTGTGCCGGGTGATGGCAATAGCAATGTGTGCCGGGTGATGGCAATAGGCTCGCCCTATATTACATGGGACATAGTGTTATGAATACTCACATTCATCGCAGAAAGATGCAGAGGAAGACAGAGAAGAATGTACATAAATTAGCAACATTGTTACATTTAATTTAATTTCATCTTTTTTCCAGTTGTTATTATGTGGTTTAACCTAATTTTATGATTGTATGACATGTGTAATTACAAATATTGACTAATAACTTGTATGTGTGGTGTAAACTGTAAGTATAAGTTGGTTATTAATAAATAAATAAATAAAAAAAAAATAGCAAACTGAAGAGCAAATGTAGAGACGTAGGGTTTATCTATAAATTTTGCATAAAGTTAAGAGACGTTTTTAAACGTCAAAAATGTATGGTTAAACAGTCGCTAATAATTACATAATTTTATTTAAGCAACGTTTATAAATAAACCCCTTAATATAAAAAGCTGAAATTATGGCATTGGATATTACTACACAGAAATAGTGGATTGACGGTATGACTGGAAGCCGACCATAGCAGGTTCGAAAAAGTGTAATAAATCGATACTATTGACATATAAGCACTTAGCTACATGTACTACTCATCTAACATCAAACGGAACATTCGAATCTCGAACCGGAAATGAAAGCGTGGCATAAAATAAAATAATAAAAATAGATTGAATACGGTCACCCATCCGAAACTTATGTGTAGCCAACGTGCCAAGGTTACTCTGTACTGTAAGTACTTGGTTTGATCGCTGGCACAATACCGTGGCTGCAGAGACACTCATACGCAGGAAATATCATAATAAGCTTGTAATGTTGGGAACATTACAAGCTTATTATGATGGGACTACTGCTGGGACACAGCTCTCCTGCCTGCGTCCAGCACGCGGGCCCAGTGCGGGGTGGTGGATGTCACATGTCTTCGAATTATTGGTTCTAGGACATGTTGGTTCCCTCACGATGTTTTCCTTCACCGTTTGGATGTCACATGATTTACGGTAGATCGATAATAAGGAATTATAGGATTGTAATTTTCGCGATATTAGTATTGAACTGTAAGTGTGTAGCTGTTCCGCTGCAGGTTATAAGCCTCTTCTCATAAAGAGAGCAGCGAGCAATGATCACCACGCTTTGGAACCGTTGAAACCAGGTTTCCTTATGAACCCCCGATTTGTTCTGTAAAGGTCTCACCGTAAAAACTTTGGTGAAGTGAGCTTAAAGGCAAAGTCAAATTATTTGTTTCAAATAAGCACATCACATGCACTACTTACTTAAAGGAAGTAAAATCTGACAAAAATTTTCGTATGGAGTAGAACGGACATGAAACTCCACCGTCCATCGTCCATCTTTTTTAAAATATTGTTGAAGTGAGCTGTCATTCCACCTGCTAGTGATTGACGGCTCATTTCACTTAAGTTTCTCCAGGTTTCGGCAGGTTTCCCTAAGATATTTTTCTTAAAAATCTGTGATATTTTAGACTAACTTTAGAATGTCTAAAACCAAAATATTGACGTTATGTAAAGTATAGTTTTGCGTCATCGCCTGACATTTTAGTTGTTTGCAAACCTTGTGGAGGATCGATCGCACACATGATCACACATCCCTATCACATCATAAATATTCATTATCTTTCATTAAGCATGCATGATTGTGTTGGCTACTTACTGTGAATGTTACCAAAAATAAAATTATAAAAATGAAAGAAACCTAATAAAAAAATGCATGCAGTTTGAAAAATGTTGCATATTTGTATTATGAAAATTTAAACTTTCGTTTAAAGTTGAAAGTTTAAGATTGTCAATAGATCTTCCTGCAAGATTAATCATGCAGAAAGATCTATTGACTATCTTGTTGGAGTTGTAGTTCTAAGTGCGACAGTGTTGGTCAGGGGTTCGACCCCTGGATTAGGTAAACTCATGGGTTACTCCACAGAGTACATTAATATATATGGGTATAGAGTATTCAGCCGACCTCTACGTCATGCGCCATCTGGTGGCTAACGACAAAACAACTTGCAATGTGCGTTTATACACTTTCACACACACACACACACACGTGTACTCTTTAAGAAATAGTTCCTTTTTGTTTTTTCACTTTTATTGTTATATTTGGTTAAAAAGAAACACAAAATTAAATGTCACAAAGTTTTATTAAGTTTCTAGAAACAATACAGACGATATTATTTGTATTAAGTACTTAATTTGTGTATTTTCCTTCTCTTGCTATGATATATTAAAGCCTGATTCTGTATTTCGTCAGCCGAATCAACATCATTATCTGTGCTGGTACCAAAAAACAAAACAAAACACAAAACACAAAAAACAAAAACAAAACAAAAAAAAACTGAAAAAAACAAAACACCAAGAATAACTGTCTGAAACAACAATGCCGGAACGGAATGGCTGACAATGTCGTTCCTTTACATGACACTTTTTAAAGTGCCAATATTTCATTTGAATTGTAATTTGCAAACTATTTAATACATATACGGTAAACCTGCGATTGAAAAACTAATGTTATTTAAAGCTCAGTTTTTTTGTTCGAGGGAAATAAACTAAAATAATTACAATGTTACTTTCCTTAGCGTTGCCTTTAATTCTTGAAATGAAACGTTATTCTTTTGGGTATGGCTCAGTTTTGCTATAGAAATATTTTATTGAATTTTGTTATCATTTTATTTAATTTTCTTTCTACTAAGTTTATAAATAGTTTAAATTTATAAATCTTCAGACAATATTTCATAATATTTTAAAATTTTATTATACATGAAAATGGTACAGATAGGCCATCTGTTGAGTAACGACGGAACTATAGCTCAAGCCTTTTTGTCAATACAAAATAAAAATGTACTAAGTGAAAAGACCCTGGGTTACTCCTTCATGAATTTCTCAGTAGCAGGTCGTTGATTATATTCGTATATATGTATGGTTTAGGGCAATAAATGGTCTCACTCGGTCAGTCTCACAAGGATGTGATCTGGTGAAATGTGGGTGTACATCTACTACACTGTGGACTTACTGTGGCTGAGACTCTGGTCTTCTCTCTGTGAGAGTGAGAGGGCCGCAGTCTATCACGTAGGCCCAGGTACCCAGGTGCCCAGGTGCCCAGGTGTCCAGAGCGTGTTGGTATATGTATAGCTATACTATATACTTAAGTTGCCAATTATGTAAATAAATACATAACAGGAAAAGAAATAGTAGGTTGTAAGTATTATATTTTAATTGAGCAGATTATGATGACTAAGTCATCATAATCAACAATCACAAGTCTTATGATTGTTCAAACATAAATCTACGGAATTATTTTTATCAATATTGTAATTGTTAAATTTTAGTAAAATAATGATATTATAGTGAAGAGATAAAGATCAAGATCTCGGTGTTCGTGCAGATCAATGATGTTTCTCGGAAACTGCTTGATAGGTATCATATTTAATTTGTTAATCGTGTCGGATAGATGGGCAGCGCGTCGAGGGATTCCTGTAAGGAATTGGGCATTCACTGTCATTTTGAACGGTATAATGTAAATGCAACTAAGAAACTAGGGTATCACAAGCTGACTGCACGTTGTATTTGTAAAGAGTGAGCTACCCCTTCTCCCTCTGGGTATGCCTGCACATTTCGGCCACCGCGTCGCATCGCATCGCCCGCCCGCTCTATTACTTCGTTTTCTGACTTTTTCTTTTTGCTCGGCTCTTTAGGGTCGTAGCGTGATTTTAAATAGCTTATAGCCTTCCTAAAGAATTGGGCTATGCAAATACAATAAGAATTTTCAAATACAACTGGTAATTGCAGAGATTGGCGCGTTCAAACAAACAAATTCTTCAACTTTATTATTAGTACTTAAGTATAGTGACATGTATGACAGTGAACTTGGCAGTGGGCGCAGGCCCGTGAACTCAATAAGAATAAGAGATACGTTGTGACAGCGCTGTGAAGATTGATCTCATAGATACACAGAACCTTACGTATCATATTCGTGGACTCGTACATATACATAAACTCACGCTTTCCTCCCATGGGGGTAAGCACTACCTGCTACGATCCTTATATACTCCTTTTGCGTCGTTTACGTTCATACATCCTGGTCATACGCACGTCGGTTGCGAGTACTACGCACCTGACGTTTCTGAAGCACATCACCAGTGAGGTCACAATGTCCTCCTAGGGCGTCCCTCCCGGAGGACTCTTGTACCCAATTTGAATGATCAATCTCGTCATCATCCTAGCTGACCGCCATAATCCAGTTACTGGGTAACAAGTTACCCTTTCGTAAGGCTAGTTGTCAGACTTTCGGGATTCTGACCACCCGTTGCTACTTTCAAAGACCTATAAATTTTAATGACAGGCGAGACCAACGGCTTAAGGCTCCTTCAAACAGGCGCGACACGCGATAAAATCGCGCGCGACTCAAAGGTACCGCTCGTTACGCGACTTTGTGACTCTGACTGCGGTGACTTTGTGTCATGACATGCTGCGATTTGCTTCGCGTGTCGCGCCTGTTTGCAGGAGCCTTTAGCGCGCTTTCCATGGCAAAGAGGGGTATCGGGATTTGTATCTACTCCCATTAAAATATAATACGATCTTAATCAAAACTACACAACGCATAATTATGGTCTATACTATTCTCGTCAAGTACATTGGAAAGTTTCATGTTATTCCTATTCTCCAGTGATAACATTATCAAACCTGATAACAGATAAGATTGCAGAACTCGGTAAAATTGTTGTATTATCTTGAAGCTCAATTTTAGCTTGTGAACATATTTTCTACTAGCTTCTTATGTCAATAAAAACTATCCTATGTCCTTCCCCGAGATACAATCTATCTCTCTGCCAAATTTTATCGAAATCCGTTCAGTGGTTTAGGCATGAAAAGGTAACATACAGACAGAGTTACTTTCGAATTTATAATATTAGTATGGATACTAAATAAAGAGAAGGAGCGGGCATTGATCACCAGTTCACCACGCCATGCGCCATGCTTGTTCACCACGCCACGCGCCATGCTTGTTCACTACATGTTATGAGATTTATGAGATTTATCTAAGTCCAGGTTTCCTCACAGTATTTTCCTTGAACGTCAGTTGGTTAGTGACGTCTAAACTTAACTTAAATAAAGTATAATGAAATTGCAAAAATTACTTATATTTACATGTGACATCGACCAACCCGCACTGTGATTACGGCCCACTCCATCTCACAGAGAGGAGGCCTGTGTCCCAGCTGTGGGAATATCATAGACTGGTTATGTAGTTTTACTTGAAATATTACCACAAGCGACAAAAAGGTGCGGTCTGATCTATTGTCGTGGATATGTGCTGCAGATAAATGAGATACGGTCACCAAAGGAGATAAGTAACCATGGTAGGGTCGTCGGATATTTGAAGTAATGTAAGAAACCAGTGGATGTTTTTGAATAAAATAAAATAAAATAATAGGAAACAAACAGTTCATTTATCAAGTAAAATTCATTCAAGAACATCCAACGTTTTCTTACGATAAAACTTCAACTATATCCGACGACCCTGGTTATTTATCTCTTTTGATGACTGATGGCACAAGAAAAGTGTTTTAATGTGGCTGTAAGATGGCTATAGGAGTAGCCGAAGACCAAAAAAAAGATGGATGGACGTGTGAACGATGATATTATGTTAGAGAGGCATGCCTACTGAGGTGATACAGATCTACGGAAGAAGAAGCCATGCTGCGCCGACCACGAGTAGGTACATTGACACAGGGGCAGGCGGATGATGAAATTACTAATTGCCAGGTTTAAACCAGCGACTTGCTTTTCATTTTATGATTATTTTGATCATAAATTGGTGCTTATAAGCATGATGTAAGTAATACATACTAATAATAAACCTAACAGGTAGGTATGGAGTCGTGGCTATCGAGGATTGTATGCAGTGATTATGTCATAGCAAACACGATGACCTACTGATAACATAACATATCATCACCGTCCAAAATATCAGGTAACAAACAGCTGCATCTGGTCAGACTGGAAGCCGACCCCAACATAGGTGGGAAAAGGCAGGCAGATTGATGAACATAATCTACATGAACTAAAATAAAAGACTTTAGTTGATGTTTTGGTAACAATATCAGCAGTCGTCTCTCCCTGTCACGAGTCCCACGTATCTCACGTCATTCTCCTGCCTTACCGCAATGTACGAGTATGTGTGGCGGCGCCAGCGCAACTTGTCTTTGTTCCGTACTGCTCTATCAGTCGTCACCTCGGTGGTTCCCCCTGTCTAACCATATCATCATTCACACAGCCCATCTTTCGTTCCTTTGGTCTGCCCCTACTCATAAAGCCACCCACAACAACTACTCAAAACTTGTAGGTACAGTCAAGGTTTGCTGTGTTTTATTAGGTAGTCATTTGATACAACTGTCAAACGATGACAGTTGCGATATGGACAATTTAAATTGCTGGTCAATTTGCTAACCAATAAAATTCCCTGACTTTACTTAGTAGGGGTCGATCCCTTAATGTGACATGGGACCAGATATCATCACTGGTGAGATGTGGCTGTAGGTACCTCTGCCTACCTCTTACATGCGGAATACATGCGTGATGTTATGTTATGTGTGTAGGTGTTCATAGATTACATTAATGACATTTTAAGTTTTAGATGTTATTATAAGTGCATATGTCCCTAAGTATGTTGTTTTACTATGACTCATCTAATGTATTATGTAGGTACTAGGTAGGTTCGTTCTTTATGACGGTTATGTTTTGACGGCTCTAATAAACTATACCTAAACCGATCATTAACTTTAGTAGATACAGAGATATTTTAAATACTATTAATATTATAGTTAATTTTCCTCTAAACTAGTATTAAAAATACCTACGATGACAAAGTTATCATCTGGCATTGATTGCTGAAAAAATTCACAATGATAAATCCAATAGAAAAATTAGTTATCACGACATTATTAGTACCTATATAAATATAGTATTAAACTTTATCTTAACTTCGTCACACGAAAAATAACAATAACAAATTACTTACATGCAAGAAAAACCACCTAAACACTGAGTGTTCAAAAAAAATCTTCCAAAAACCACAATTTTCCCAAAAACTTTTGGCACTTTACCTAAGCAACACTTTTTCTTTTAAAGAAAATAATAAAAGGAAATGACCGCTGCGCGCGACGTCCAACTCGCGAATGAATAACTAATTCAGTTTTCAAAATCGGAACGCGAAGTAGCCAATTTTTGTTGACCTGTGAACTTCTATGCGCTTCACCTTTGTACTTCCATTTTTAAACCAGTCTGAGGGACGGGGGAGGTCTAATTACATTGGCTTTAATGGATGTCCCTACCAGACCGTAAAAACGATTGAGGTATAAAAAATTAAGCCTTATTACAATGGCATAACGTTGTTTTTAGGTTTCTTAGACTGCAAATACAAGTTGGTAGATTACTCATATGGTAAGGTAAAGTAGTGATAAGATGTACAGTATGATACTAAAATAATGTTTAATATTAAAAACGCATTTAGTGATTTCGATCATCGGAAAATGTATAGATGTAATAATAATTCAACAACACTACACACAGGTCTAAGTATATCAATGGCCATTGCTCTTTACATTTTTTGTAGGTATAGACTAGATTGTCTATTCCCTGTAGTTTTACGTGTACTAATTTAGATGATTTTAAGTAACTAATAATTCAGTATTTATTATCTATTGAACAGGAATTGGGTCATTAGACACACTAAAGTGGCATTAAAATTGACATTGCGCAGTTTTATGTCATTTATAGGAAAAACGTAACACAATTTGTATTCTTATAAAGTTCTTAGATAAGGCAAAAACAGAGGGACATCGATCTATCTCCAGTACCGACAGACGATTTATTCCAGTAGTCCAATTTATTTTCTACGAAGGAAATACTCTAAATTCCAATCTAAATTGGATTCTTAAGGGACGTGATACGTGCGACCTTATTACAAATGTCTGGGGAGAAAATGCTGACATTTTCACTTAGATTAATGACCTGTTTTGAGTCCCTAAAGGGCAGTTGAAAGGTATTGTTTTTTTTTTACAAAATTACATTTTTCTTTTGGTAACGCACTATCTAATGAAACAATATAATTATGTTTTTAATAAGTTCAAATGATTAATTAATTAAAATGTATTATTTAATCTAAACTAATATTATAATGATAATGCAAGATATGTGAATAAATATGTGCGGTAAGAATTAGTTTAAATAATATTATTATTATTTAAAATTTAATACTACTAATACAATCATAAGAAATGTTAAATGTTATTATATTTTTAACATTTTAAATTTTCTAAACAAATTTTGTATGCACTATTGTTAACTTTGATAGAGAATAGTTTAACTCTGTTAGCACAAAAATTTTAATACCAAATCGTAATTTTGTATGCTTATTTGATATTTGTACGCTATTAACGGTAAAACATAGAGATCTCTGTACCTATTCTATGTACATATTTCAAACACCTATTAAAATTTCTACAACAAACAAAAATTTTGAATTTGATTTTATATAATGTTTGTTACGCTTTCATGCTAAAACGGCTGATCGAATTTGAATGCAATTTGGCACACGCGTAGACCATGACGTGGATTGGGACGTAGAATACTTTTTATCCCGATATTCTCACGGGATCGAGACTTATGTTGGGGGAAGCCGCGGGGCGCAACTAGTAAGTGATAAATACTCATTAGGATAGTAACATTAATTCTTCACAAGTATGTTAGTAATAAGTAATAAACTACACACTTAATTATTATTACCTACGCAATTTCTAACATCATTGTAACATCTTACACACTGTTGGAACCTATGTTTACAAATAAAGACTATTGATTGATTGATTGATTGAATTTCATGAACGAATGTTAAAATAAATACACTGGTGTAGTTAATTTAAGGACCTATTTCATCAGTGTATTTCAAAGTTGATATGATTATTTCTACCTAACTACTTCAGGTGAGTTTTAAATACTAGAAGTCAAATTATTCAAGATAAAATTAATGTACCGCGACAAAAATAATTGTGATTAATACCTACTAGTCTGCTATTGTCCCACAAAACAAAAGACGTCTTACACAAAATTAACTATCATTGATCACCTCGCTTGCTCAATTAACGCTCACATATCAATAATCAGTAAGAAATAGAATAAAATACAACCCACTGTATAACCACATTCGTATACACCTGTTGAACTCATTGTATGTGTGCGTGTATTTATTTGTGTGTGGGAGTACGTGTGTAACATACGGATATTGTGTGGGAGAGGTGATGCGTGGTTATGGCCGGTAAGTGGCTCTGCTTAGTGGTTAATTGGTGGTTATTTTTATGTGTCATACATAAAAAATAGTTGTGTCTAGTTGGAATAAATATTCACCCTAATTGTGTAACACACTATTAATCTGAATCATTTTGAAGGATATTGCTAATCCGTCTATACAGGAAGATTTTTTATCACCATCCAAATTTTTACAGGGTGCTCTACCCATGAATATGAACAACTTTCACTATGGGACCAACTCTGAAACACGAAAAACAAATCAGCGGTTTCATACATTTTGGTCAAGCAGGTATTGAACTTTTGTATGAAACAGCAGATTTTATTTTCGTGATTTCGGTGTTGGTCCTATAGTGAAAGTTGTTCATATTCATGGGTAGAGCACCTAGTAGAGTATATAGAGCTTTAGCCTTAAATAATCCTATATTTTTCATGATAATATTTAACTTGACAGTTCTTTCAATATAAAAATAGCAAAAACATAATCCTGTCTTTAATGCCACACAGTTGGATATAAAGTAAGTGTTTGGACATGACAGACATTACCTTTGTTTATTATTAAAACTGCGTTTTTTGCATAATAATGACAATATTATCTCATTCAAACCAGTTTTTTTGTTTGCATAATATTATTAAAAGTTAAAATTATATTAACCCATTATTCTGTTGTCCTAAATAGCACCGAAGCCAACTTCCCAAGTTCCCACCACCGACTCTCAGCTGCGTGACGTGAATACTTAATGTAAACCATTTGAAATGAGAATTATAGATACCGTTGTACGCTAGTACAGTACTACGGATGTCCCTCAGACTTATTTTTATTTTATTTATTCGGAGGAACAAACAATTACACATTATGTTTACAAATATGTTATTGTTATTTTTTTTGTTTGTAGGTAATTGCTGAATGGCATTCCAGTGTGAGGATAAATAAATAAATATCCATATCTAAATATCTACAAGTAAATAGAACGTAAGGAGTTATACAAATGTGCAACCAACAACGTTCCAACGTTTCCACAGAGACACAAAAAGACAAAGACAATGTTGGTAAAGCTAAAGTCGGACGGACTAGATAACTACATGAAATAAAATAGACATACATAAATTACAGCTACTCAGGAACACTAGAGATTCAATGTTCACATCATTTTTTGATTGTGTCAAGCAATATGTTTCTAAATTTTCCAACGGTTATAGCAAATACATACAATCCAAGTTAGTGAAAACCTTATTGTCATTGCCTGTAAGGCGACGTAGAGGTGTCTGGTGCCTGGTGCTTAGTGCCGATGCGTGCCTGGTGCCTGGTGCCGGTGCCGGTGTCTGGAGCCTGGTGCCGGTGCCGGTGTCTGGAGCCTGGTGCCGGTGCCGGTGTCTGGTGCCTGGTGCCGGTGCCTCGTGTCTGATGCCTGTCCTCCGCCTTCCGCGTCCAGTCCGTCCCAGCCACCTTATTTAGGTCGTCCGCCCTATATACCATACAAAGTATAAAATAAGCCACGAATAATAACAAGAAATAAGTTTAAAACCAGTTCTATTTAAATTCCATTTTTAGTTTGTATTATTCGATCGTGTAATTTTATTTTCTAATTTATGTTATAGGTTTTTTGTACCTTTTTTGTTGTATTTTTTATTTTAAGGGATTATCAGTGGAAACTTGTAAATGGCCTTCAAAGGCATATTGTTTCAGAACACTGTTTATAATAGCTGTAAGTTTCCCGAATATAATAAAATAAAAGGCAAAGAGTAAACCATATTCACCACATGACATGTTTCATCACGTCATATACCTCATCAGCCAAGTAGAGCCACCTGCCCCCCGTACTACCCACACCGGTAGACGCTCCACGCATGGCGTGACACACACTTGTGATGTACTCGCACGGTTCACGACACACTATGGTTCAGTGGCTAGTGCCTGTCTGACACGGGTTCGATGTCCGCCTGTTTAACTTTAGAGGGTTTTTAAGTAAAACATTTTATCATTGTACCCAATGCGTGACAGCAAAGACAGGGTTATGTTTTTCAGTCGAAATTATATATCTAATGGCTGGATAATTTTAACACACGAGTCGTCTGTCGACTCGTCTTTGTCGTTTGTTTAATAATAAAGCTGAAGATTTTGTTTATTTTCTTATTTGTTTGTTTATATGAACATGCTAATCTCTGGAACTACCAGTTGGATTTGAAATATTGTTTCATATGATAGCCCAATTATTGAGAAAGGCTATAGGCTATTTAACATCACGCTAGGACTCTAAAGAGCCGAGAAAAAATAATAAAAGTCAGAATGATCGCTACGCGAAAACGAAGTAATAGCGCGGGCGGGCGATGCGATGCGACGGGGTGGCTCGGGTCAGGGGAACAAGACTTTTCACGCGGATGAAGTCGCGGGCAGAAGCTAGTAAGCAATATCTTGAAAAAAGAAATAGTATCTACCATAACCATGTGGAGTATCAAAATAAAGGGGTAAAGGAGACGATTCCAAAAAAATATCACTCAAAATAATTGAGAACCGGAGCAACTAACAAGTTCAACTCCCGCGCACTTGTCACGTGCAGCTGCTGGCGTCCGTTCTAAACGCAGAAGCATAATCAGCCTGCAATGTTCCCACTGCTGGGACACAGGAATCCTGTGAGAGGGAGTGGGCCGTAATCCACCACGCGCGCACACTGCGGGTCGGTAGATGTCACATGTCTTCGAATTTTTGGTCCTAGGACATGCCGGTTTCCTTACGATGTTTTCCTTCACCGTTTTGAGTGCAGTGGTGAGGAATTGATTTACTCAAAGTAAAGCGCCTGCCTGGGTTCGCACCTGCGACCTGCATCTGGTCGGGGCCGTCACCTCTGGGCTCTGCTCTCAAGTCTAACATTGAACTAACATAGTAATGTTAGTTCAATGTTAGACTTGAGAAATCTAGCTCATAAAAAGCAGTAGCTTTTTATGAGCTAAGTTAACCCATGTTCGCACGGACGTAAAAATAACGCAGCGGGATTTTATCGCGCACTGGATTTTCAACTGTCGGTGTTAAGCTGAGCGTTGAGAATCCTACAGAGCGCATCCTAGCGCATCGAAATCACACTTGAATTTTCAACTCTCGGCGCTAAGCAGTGCATTAACAATCCAGTCTAGGAATAACAATCGCCCGTGCGACCCGTATTATGAAAGTGAACATTCAGTGACACACTCAGCGTCTTGCTCGGGTTCGATGCCCGGATCCTCTTATAGAGGTTACGGCGGGGTGGTTTTATAAATGTTGCTATTTTCTCATAGAGGGTGAGCTATAGGGGTTGCGTTTTGTTTATTCGTTTGGTATGGTTCAGTGATTAGCGGGCCGACTAATGTGGGATGTAGTGCGACCGTGTTTGTTAGTCGATAAGTACTTAGTAGTGGTGTGGCCGTGTGGTGTACGAGGGATTAGTTTGTTAGTCGATAAGTACGTAGTGGTGTGGTGTACGAGGGATTAGTTTGTTAGTCGATAAGTACGTAGTGGTGTGGTGTACGAGGGATTAGTTTGTTAGTCGATAAGTACGTAGTGGTGTGGTGTACGAGGAATTAGTTTGTTAGTCGATAAATACGTAGTGGTGTGGTGTACGAGGGATTAGTTTGTCAGTCGATAAGTACGTAGTGGTGTGGTGTACGAGGGATTAGTTTCTTAGTCGATAAGTACGTAGTGGTGTGGTGTACGAGGGATTAGTTTGTTAGTCGATAAGTACGTAGTGGTGTGGTGTACGAGGGATTAGTTTGTTAGTCGATAAGTACGTAGTGGACTGGTGTACGAGGGATTAGTTTGTTAGCCGATAAGTACGTAGTGGCGTGGTGTACAAGGGATTAGTTTGTTAGTCGATAAGTACGTAGTGGTGTGGTGTACGAAGGATTAGTTTGTTAGTCGATAAGTAGTGGTGTGGGGTACGAGGGATTAGTTTGTTAGTCGATAAGTACGTAGTGGTGTGGTGTACGAGGGATTAGTTTGTTAGTCGATACGTAGTGGTGTGGTGTACGAGGGATTAGTTTTTCTTTCTATAACGCATCCCTCACACAGCTCACACGTGCAAAAATATGAAGTGGTCTTTTTTATGCAAATAATATGTAGAAAGTGTGAGGATAAATATTGCGCAAAAACAGGGGAATTAAACATTTTGTGGCTATAAAGTTTTCTGAAAGTTAAGAAATTTTTAAGGATCCGTCAATATTTTCTCAAACACCTCTTCACTCACCTGTACAATGTGTAGGATCCAGGTTCAGTTCAAGAGGCAGGATACGATGACAATGAGTCGGTCGAGTTTTCAACCAACTCCTGAGCCACACTCTCTCCTTCTTCTTGTCTCGATGTGAATGAATAACGAGCTAGCGGATCGGCGATGTCATTAAAAATGTCTTTCCCCACATGCGAATGATGTAGAAATTATTAGATGTAGAGTCTTCCTTCTATTAGTTATTGTTGTTAAGCTGGCTGTCGCTGAACACCAGCGCTGGAGCTTTGTCTCACATAGGGGCGCAGCATTATGCTGAGCGATGGCAGTTTTGCGCGGTTGTGGCGCATATTTTCCCCAACTTGTTCTTTTTTAGGGTTCCGTAGCCAAATGGTAAAACACGGAACCCTTATGGATTCGTCATGTCTGTCTGTCTGTCCGTCCGTAAGTCACAGCCACTTTTTTCCGAAACTATAAGATCTATACTGTTGAAACTTGGTATTCTGTGAACCGCATTAAGATTTTTACATAAAAATAGAAATGGGGTTCCCCATACTTAGAACTGAAACTCAAAAATTTTTTTTTTTCATCGAACCCTTACGTGTGCGGTATCTATGGATAGGTTTCCAAAAATGATATTGAGGTATCTGATATAATTTTATTCTAAACTGAATAGTTTGCGCGAGATACACTTCCAAAGTGGTAAAATGTGTCCCCTCCCCCTGCAACTTCTAAAATAAGAGAATGATAAAACTAAAAAAATATGTATCATGTATAGATGCCAGCACATCAAGCTACCCGTAACTGTCAAAATTTCCCAATCAACCTTGAACCTGATTTGAAATTTATTTAATAGATTTTAAACTTTATCGCTACAGCATGCTGTAGCGATAAAGTTTAAAATCTATTAAATAAATTTGAGAGATTGTAGTAACTTGATGTGCTGGCGTCTGTACATTATCATGCAAATTTCCATCGAAAATTGGGTTGAACGAGATCTAGTAAGTAGTTTTTTTTTAATACGTCATAAATCGTAAACCGCAATTTACCTTTCATTCAATCAACTCAAATATAAAAAAATAATTCTATGTGATAGAAGTTTATGTAAAGATTACAGGAAAAATAAAACGAAGTCTCTAAATAGTACACTTTTCAGAAATCATCAATAAAAGTTACATTCGTTCCACTATCGGTCAAGAGATGGAGCTGACATAAAACTGCAATATTCTACACCGCAGTGCACAATGTTAAAATTCTCTGACGAATTTAGGCCTCGCTGATGAAAATTTTAAAACATATGATGGTACGGAACCCTCGGTGCGCGAGTCCGACTCGCTCTTGCCCGGTTTTTGTGTTTGTGTTTTACTTTGCGTCTTGTTTACCGCAATTAAAAGTATTTTTAGTAGAAACAGAGAGTACCGCGTGGGAGTGTGGTTTTGATTGCTGGGAGGAGCCATCAGCAGTACCATCACCAAACACCTCAGGCGCCTCCTGAGAGAAAGGGACTCTGTATGGCCTCTGTGTATAGCGGGATTCGTTCGTGAATAATTCGCAATAACATAAATAGCATTATTCATCATTCTAGTTTTTCGGAAAACAAGACTATGCCGTGATCTAACCGATTTGTCTTCACTCTTATGGATAGTGGCCGGAAATCCGGTTAGAGGCGCTAAATGCTATGTTTTGTGTGAAATACTGGTATAGTGTGACTAAGTTATGTAAAATGAAATCAGTTCAACGGCAACAGTATACAAATAGCCTCTACAAGTGATAACTAATTAAATTCATGTCCCGGCTCCCTGGGCTAATTCAACCCAAACTCGCTGATTGAACTATTTTTAAATAGTCTGTGCTGACACGAGAGGAGAAGATGATATTTTTATACCTTCAGTCAGAATAAACTGAGCTTTCCCGCCTGGGAAACGGCGGGACAGCGAAACAATCACACGCCTGAAGTTATACTCATAGCTTATTTGTCGGATAAATGTAACACTGCTATGAGGTACCAATTTGCGTCAACTTGTTAACGTTTTACAGACAGCAGCTAGATTTTTACTGGACTTAACTTTTTACTATACTAAACTAAACTAACGACAATCCGCAATGTATTCCATGGCAAGTGGCTAAGTAATAACAGCCGCACGGGTCGATCGAACAGGTTAAGCTACACTTGCCGCGGTTGGTCCGTGGATGGGTGACCACCTTTACATTCGGAGACCCCTCCGTGCCTCGGAAAGCATGTTAAGCCGTTGGTCCCGTTTGTCATTCGTGGATCTGACAGTCGTTACGGGTCGTTAGAAGCCCAAAGTCTGACAACCAGCCTAGTCTTACAAGGGGGTTTCGTATTACCCGTAACTAGGTTGTGGACGTCAGAAAGGTAGTCGCTCCATGTGAAATACTGGTACTCAGCTACATCCGGTTAGACTAGAAGCCGACTCCAACATATTAGTTGGGAAAGGCTAGGCAGATGATGACGCAATGTCATCAGCTTAAGGTGATGGTGAGGCTTATACCAATTCCATAGGTACCTACCTAATTAAAATATACATAGCTAGTAGGTCTTATTTAGTTTTCCAAACTTAACTAAAGTACCAGCACGTACAAAAATACTCTGTGTAAAGTACTAAAGGCGAGAAGTAAATCTGAATAATGACAACTTAAATTTCTGACAGTTTTCTCTATTCTATTCTATTTTTCTTTATGGCAATAGTGCCGATGTCGACAATGTCAAATGTGTTATGTGGTGTTATGAGAAAACGTGGGGAAGACATGACAGTTTTCTCCCATGGGTACTAGAACTGTCAGACATCAATTTAAATCCACAGATAAAAGACATCCGACTCACCCCTAAGTAGGCAAACCTTTTTAGATGTCTACTACACTGGCAACTGACATACCTACAGTGTTTTAGATGTCTACTACACTGGCAACTGACATACCTACAGTGTTTTTAAACATCGCGAGGAAAAATAGTTGGAAATCGGCAACATGCAGTGAGCAAGCGTGATGATCAATGCTTGTTCCTTCTCTGAATGAGAAGAGACCTTTGTCCTGCAGTGGCACGGTTACAGGCGAATATTAGGTTTAGGCAAGAAGCTGGCAGTGTCATCACTACGGTAATGTCTTCCCATTGTTTGTCTTAGTTTTTTTAGTATATTCGTGTATTTATGTATATTTATTTGTAATTTGTAATATTTATTCCTCAATTTTCATGATTGCACCTAGCACTGTTTGTCTCTGCATCACTCAAAATTAGACTGGTAGCTCTGTACATTTGTGTGCGTAAAATATTAAATAGATAAACATTATTACCTATAATGAGCCCATTCTTATAATGCCAACTGCACTATTATCAAAATTGCGTGATAAATTAATAAATATGTAATATTCGCACATACCTGCCATATTTACACTTCTGACAACATCAAATCAAACGATTGGCACACACTCTTCCTGTAGAAAAACAGCATTGATAACAATCGTTGGAAATTGTTAACAGCTAATCACTTTCACGATATTAATAGTTGATATTTTTTATCACGAGTGATACTATTTTTTCTTGTGTTATCGTTTATGTATGATATAATGTTAAACAGCAAAAAAATAACAGTTTAAAGTCTTATCACGCCATTTACGGTAGGGGTGGGCATTTAACGGTTTTTTAAATACTTATTATTTTCTCTTCGATAGTTTTTCGGTTAGTAGAGGTAATAAGATTTCAGTCAAACCAGAGGTAAGTACCTCCCTTTTTTATCATGGGAGAACAGTCGTTCATGCAATGTTAGCTGCAGTAAGGATGATGTCAACAATACTACCAAATCGAAAAGTCATTTTCTCGATGTATCTTTTTGACCGTATTACAGTTTTTTGTTGAAATTCTGACAAACTAGGTTAGTACTCGCATATAAGTTTTACGTGTTGCCTATAAGCACCTAATTAGATAGCGCAAGGCAGATGTTAGGCAGTCTGTGGAAAAAACAAATCCAGCACGACCAGCACCTTTTGCGTGACACACTATCAACCTCAATCTAAATACATAGTTTTAAAGAATATTGCTAATCCATCGCTTCTATGTCGGCGGGCCGAACGTACAACACACATAAGCAGCATTCTATCTAGAACCCATCCATTAAATATGTTCTATGTAAAAGCTATAACAACCTATACTGTGTAACGTTGCGCCGGCAAGTTTTTTTGCGTGTGTATTTAATTCCTATTATGCATAATCTCCTTTGCAATGTTGTCTAAATCCACGTTATAACTTCTACAACAGTACTCTTGCTAACTGTGAAGGCTTGTACATGGCTTGTCGTAAATACATATGAACACGTAAACCTTCTTTCCATGGGAGCAGGCAGAACCTACAGAGCGCCATCTGCTACGATGCTTATACTCCGCAACGCAACCTGTTACCATGGATTCAGTACCTGATTCTGAAACCCCTGCGATGAAATTTTTCTTCGGTCGAAAAATATTAGCTGTTCCATACATTTTGAATCAAGTGCTGAGTTCATGGTGTTGTTAACTGTAAGCAACCCAAGCATAACCAGCCTACAATGTTAGGACACACTGCTGGACACAGGCCTCGTCTCTGTGAGAGGGAGCGGGACGTAATCTACAACGCGGGCCCAGTGCAGGTTGGTAGATGTCACATGTCTTCGCATTTTTGGTTCTAGGACATGCCGGTTTCCTCACTATGTTTTCCGTCACCGTTTTGAGAGCAGTGGTGATGAAATAATTTACAAAATGTAAAGCGCCTGCTTAGGTTCGAACCTACGACCTACAACACTTAAGTCGCGTCCGTTACCACTGGGCCACCAGTGCACTGAACAACTTAATGCTGGTCAGCAGGGTGCTCCGGACTGGTTATCAAACCATGCTGCGAACCACCGTGTGTCTGACCATGAGTCATGTCCCCTTACGTGCTGTCAACAGTAGTAACACGACAATAAACCCGTTGACTGTCACGAGAGCGGACTGTGCCTCGTGCGCTCGCATGTCGGCAGTCGATAGTCGTAGAAAACACTTAATGAAATAATTGATTATGTTCAGTTTTTATATGTTTTGTTTTTCGATGAGCCACGTGGTGGTCATTATTGTCAGCGGACGCGTGACTTGGTATTTAGGGGTCCTCAGGAATTTTGAATAAGTTTTTAAACGAGGACTTTAGTAGGTATTTTCATAAGATCGTGAAGTGTAGGTGATGCGACATGTTCTCTGTTACTAAGAATAACCTAATAGAAAAAGCCCGATAGCACTCCGCCCGCGCTCGCGCCTCAGAAACCAGACCCTGCGCCTGATCTCTCCCATATGGGAAGAACGCGTGACTTTATGTACCTATGTATTAAACAAAATAAATATTATTTGATTTTTTTTACCCATAATTCTCTGTATTTCAAATTCTCATGCCAAATTTTATCGAAATCCTTTCAGTGATTTAGACTTGAAATTTTAACACACAGACAGAGTTAGTTTTGAATTTATGTTAAGTTAGTTGTTGTGTAGTTGGTAGTTAGTTGTTTGTTGTTTATGTTGTGTGTTTGTTTGTGTTTGTTGTGTTTATTTATGTTTATGTTATTTATGTTGTTTTGTTTATGTAAGGATTTGTGGATACTTGTATGGATTTAATGATGACACATTAATGGTAGATACGGGTGAAGCAAATGGATTACCCTTACACGTGAAGGAAATTCTAAGTAAATGCACTAAAAAACACATTCCCATGATTATATTTTATTAATCCTCATGATTATCTTGCTCGTTTTAATGAGAGTAATTATAAATAATCATAATTAATTGGATTGTATTGTTCTGGCTTCATCTGTCAACTGTTAATGTGCACTCTTCTATTTTTTACAATTTCTTAATTATATTTAAGTATAGGTAAAATAGGTAGGTATGTAAGTATGTAGAGAAGTTCCGTAGGCACTGAAGCGACAGAAGAAAAAAATAGAAAAATAAGATTTTTTAAAGTTTAAAGTCACAAAATATATCCATATTTTATTAATCATTAATTATATAAAACTAGCAGCGCCCCGCGGTTTTATCCGCACAAGTTTCGATCTCGTGGGAATATCGGGATGAAAGCTATCCTATGTCCTTTCCCGGGACTCAATCTATCTCTATACCAAATTTCATCTAAATAGGTTCAGCGGCTTAAGCGTGAAGAGGTAAAAGACAGACAGACCGACTTTCGCATTTTTATATTAGTATGGATTCAAAGTCCTGACTGACTGATATATCAACGCACAGCCTGAACCGCTGGTCCTAGAGACATGAAATTTGGTGGGTGTGTTCTTTGCGAAGAGTAGGTATCCACTAAGAAAGGGTTTTTCAAAATGCCACCCCTAAGAGAGTGAATGGAGGACGGTGAAATTTCACGCGGACGAAGTCGCGGACAGAAGCTAGTTTATCATAAAATGGCCAGTGGTCAATTAGTTAACGTTATATCTATATCATATAATAACTGGATCTAGAAATCGTTTCTTTGGTCTTCCCCTACTCTTATAGCCATCGAAATTCATGAGTCAAAACTTCCCTCGCGATATTTTCGTCATTTCTCCGTATTACATGCCCATACCATGACAACTAATTTCCACAAAACTTTTCAGCTACCGTAGCCACTTTCAGACCACCGAGACTCGGACGACCGACACATGGCGGTATAGATCCATTCGATAGGTATACCTCCCGCGCGGTGGCGGGTACACCACCAACAACATCATTCCCAAGGAGGTTGGTGTCGTGCTGGCGGCCGACTGTTCAACTGTGCCAAAACTTTAAGCACATGAGTGGAAAACATTTACCCAACTAATCATTCTCCTAAATCCCCAGAGCAGAATGTCACAATAATCACCATTACACTTGATTACAGTGGCGATACTAAACCAAAGTGGTTATTAGTGGGTCAGCAGCGAGTGAGGCGGTGAGGCAAGAGCGCGGGAAACTGTCGATGTGTACGTATTGCGATTGTACGTGCGGCGGTACCTTTGGGCGGAGTTGAGAGTCTTGATACTTTGGGATTAGTTAAAATAATAACCCTAGTTGTTTTTTCCTAGTAAGTGGCAAAATTAAAATATAGTATTATGTTAGATGAGTTGAGAGCAGTGGTTGCCCAGTAGTAATGGCCGCGACTTACGACTTGTAGGTCGTAGATTCGAACCCATACAGGCGCTCTACTTTGTGTAAATTATTTCATCACCAGTGCTCTCAAAAACGTAGAAGAAAATATCGCGAGGAAACCGGCATGTCCTAGAACCAAAAATTCGAAGACATGCGACATCCATCAATTGCCACTGAGCCCGCGTGGTAGATTACGGGCCACTCCCTCTCACCGAGAGGAGGCCTGTGTCCCAGCAGTGGGAACATTATAGGCTGATTATATAGGTGAGTTGGGCTCAATAGGCATTGAGCTGCATCCGGTTAGATTGGAAGCCGACCTAAACACACTTGGGAAAAGGCTAGGTACAGGTAGATGATGATGAGATGAGTTGGGCCCAGAGGTGGTCACGCCAATCAAGGCATCAGTGACGTTTTTTAGATACTAGAAAAGCAGGTATATGGATAGTAGGGAAGGCCTATAATAGCCGGCCGTGGGTGATTCCGGGCTGAAATGATGATATCATAGTACCATACAATTTCATTTATTTTCAAGTGGGAAACTGAGTACCGACTTAAAAAGATTATCGCATATTTGTGAGTGACAGAAACCCTTCAAAGACGAACTTTTGTAGAAACTTCTTGTGCCATTTTAAGTTGCATACTGTAGATTTTATTAGACTGTCAGTACCTAGTCTTAACAATACACAGAGTTTTTTTATCAACGGCATTTTTAGGTGTTTAAACTATTTATTTTGTTTAATTATAAGCATTGCCCTCATCAGTTGGTTTAAAAGAGTAATGCCTCTCACAACGCACATCTAAATAGTTTATCAGTTTAGCTGTACTTACTGTGGAAAACCCAATTTCCAGCAAAAGACTGTTTTTGATTAATCAAAAGAAATAAATATTTTTTACCAAGTTACTTTTTTACTTGTTGTTTTATGGTTTTATTATAATTGTAACCAAAATCTTAAAAAAGGTGATTTAATAATAAAATATCAAAATTGATCCCCAAAAAACACCAAGTATCAAAACTTTTCGTCACCCACTCGAGTACAGTTTGTTTTGCAAACAAATTGTTATGGGAACGATGATAAAAGCTGCGCTTGCGATGTTCTCGTAGTGACCTTGTATCTGCGACATCACGCTATGCAATTGAGTGTGAGCAGAGTAAGAGGTAGTAGGTAATGAAAATTACCCATTATGCAGGTATGTTATTTTTGTTTGGGAATACGCAATTGAGAGACGCGATATGTAGCGCAGTATTCTTGAAGTCAGATGAACGGAGCGCGATAGGAAGACAGTGCTGCGCTCCAAAACACAGATCGCCGACATCACCCAAAAAGCAGCCGAGCTTCAGTGGGACTGGGGGACAGTCGGACACGTTTGTCGCGTGTCGAACGAGTCATGGGCCAAATCTACCACCATTTAGGTTCTCGAAGACGTCCGGCGACATCGAGGCAGACCCACGAGAAGATGACGAGATGAGCTTGACGCCTACGGATAGGTTGCTCCACACGAGCTCTGGACAGAGGAGTGGAGACCTTAGCCCTGCAGTGGGAATTCATCACTACGCGAATAGTGTCAGTACTTATTATTTTTAGAAAGGTTAGATTCATTGTTTACTTTCATACGTGTTTATATACCATCCTAATTTCACCAAAAACTATAAGTCATCAGAAATTGGTTTTATGCAACCTACCGGTCAACATTTCAAAACATGAGCTGCACACAGGAGTACATTCTTAATCTAGTCCTTAACGCTTGTCAATCTGCCTTCCCATCTATGTTGGGGTGCGCTTCCGGTCTAACCGGATGCAACTGAATACCAGTATTTTACATGGAGCTGCCTATTTGACCTCGACAGCCGGGTCACTGGGTAACATAATACCACTTCTCCTTGACGCTTGAACTGCTTATTAGAAACCTTCCTTTCTTTTTAGCGTGATATGGTACATACAAGTACAATAAAGTATTTATAAATACACTAGCATCTGCCCGCGACTGCGTCCGCGTGAAACTTCTTGTTCCCCCGACTCACTCCGTCGCATCGCATCGCCTGCCCGCGCTATCACTTAGTTTCAGTTTAGGGTTCTTTCTGATTTTTTCTTTTTGCTCGGCTCCCAAGGATCATAGCGTGATGTTGCCTCTAACCTTCAGAATAAACCTATCAAACGCAAAAATAATTTTTCAAATCCAACCAGTAGTTCCAGAGATTAGCGCGTTCAAACAAACAAACAAACTCTTCAGCTTTATTATTATAGTAGAGATTTGAAAATCTTCATGAGGAAAAGTTAGGTGGTGAAGAAGTAAAAACTCTTTTGCAATAGGTACCTATCTGTTTATTTGAATATAACCAACCCCACATTTCTCGAGAACCTATGATCATTAGTATGAAGCAATGAGCACATACCTACCCACTATCCTCTCAAGGCTAAACGCGCAATTTTCGCGATTTACATATTTCGGGCGCATCGTGTGACATTCTCCGGTCAAACTGGGCATTGTCCTTTAAAGTGAACGTCTGACTACCAAAACACACATTCACTACAATTACTGACATTTAGAGCACTTTGCTTTAAATACTGGGGCAAATCCTAGCGCCAGGTAGATTAGAGGACGAGTAGCATCCTCCTAATAACAACATATTGCGATCAAAGATTCTACTAGTGAATTATTGACGATATGCCCTAGATGATCATAATAGTGACGTCATTGGTGATGTTCTTCAGAAAGGTCAGGCGCGTAGTACTTGCGACCGAGTTGCTAGTATGACCAGATGAGAGCATGGAGGAAGATGCAGGAGATGGAAGAAGGATCGTAGCAGGAGGCGCCTTGTATAGTTTCTACCTACAGTACACCTACATTTCAACAGTTATGTTTAAGTCCCATGTCCATGGAGGCGAGCCTATTGCCATCAACCGGGCACATGTCCTGGCTCCCGGCTGCTACTGAGAAATTCCTAATGGAAAAACCCCGAGCTGGGAATCGAACCCGGGACAGTGCTCAGCGCAGCGCTTGCGCCCACTAGACCAATTATATTACACTGACTGAATAGAATTGTTACTCCTTTTTTCTGTCGGGAAATCCTCATGGATACCTCATACATATTATGTAACTATACTCCGTTACCCTAAAAAAAACAATCTTGCTTAGCTTTTTTGCTTATGTAGTTTTAAATCGTGTTTACCGAGACCATATAAAGGTATTCATGAATAGTGATTACTTCAGTTTATTGTTAAATAAGTGATTTTTGTTTATTGAGCATGTGCACGATATGTCGGCTAGACAAGAATTTGATTTGATACAGGAATATAACCTGGAACTCTAGACAATTTAAAGAAATTAAAGTTTGTGAAAGCACTGGATTTTATGGAGTATGTTTTGAATGCAACTATTTAATTAATGTGTTAAGATTTCAGCCAGAATCTTAGGTATTGCCTACAAGCAAATTATCCTATGTTACAAGTTGGCAAACAGGCCATCGTTCCGTCTCGTGGCAAGTACCAGGTACGTAGTAGGTAAGCAGTAATCCTCCTCTCTGAGAGGGTATGGGCCATGGTCCACCACGCGGGCCCGGTGCTGGTTGGTAGATGATGACGGTTCCTCACGATGTTTACCTTCATCATTTTGAGAGCAGTGATGGCCCAGTGGTAATGACCCCGAATTATGGGTCGTGAGTTCAAACCCAGACATGCACTTTACTTTGGGGATTTAATTTCATCACCACTGCTCATAGTATATCCTAGAACCAAAAATTCGAAGACATGTGAAATCCAGTAACCCACACTGGGCCCGCGTGGAGAAAAAGAGTCCACTCCCTCTCACAGAGGAGGCCTAGCTGTGTCCCAGCAGTGGGAACATTTTAGGCTGATATGCTATGTACGTATATGTACACGTGGGAACACATACGTAAGTACTATTATTATTTCTTGAAGACATTGTTAGCAAATATGAAATAACAAACGATTGTTACAGTAACTAATAATTCGTGATGTTCAAATGGTCATACGCACCATGAAGAGCCATCATTACAAATTGTTGCAAAAGGTCAAAACGTTATAATTATATGATTGAATTCAAAAAATAGATAATATCGCCATTGTGGGAATCTTCTGTTCTAATAATAGGTTTTAACCGACTTTAAAAGAGGATGTTCTCAATTAGATTGTATTTCGGTACGATGGTATAGTAATTTCAAGTGGGCTGCTGAGCGTGGGAATCTGGGTTCGAAACCCGGCTCGGGCAAAGTGCTATTTGTGGGTTTTTATATCAGGAAAATCTTAGTGGCAGCCCGCAGTCTGGGTTTGTGCCCGGCTAGCGGCTGGTGGCAATAGCCCCCTATTACATGGAACATAAACATAACTGAGGAAGTGTAGCTGTACTATAGGTACAGTGTACAGCTCTGCCTAACCCTTCAGGGTATACAGGCGTGATGTTATGTGTAAAACAACATTCTATAAATCTTTGAAGATGTCACACTAGCAGTGAGTAGGTTCAGAACTCGAGACAGAATGTAACAGGCATGTCCATGTCCAACTAAGTAAAACACGTCCACTACCAGACATAAGCTTCGCCAAAATAACCTAACCTGCGCCGTATGACCTCCTAGATATGTGCCCCATCACAAAAAGTGAACATTCTTAATAAATTAATAATTATGATTAGCAACAAGTTATTACGCATTCCTATATAAGTGTGGTAACTAAGACCATAGACAATTTAATAATGTTTTTACAGAGTTGCACAGACCGCGGTGACCGGCTGCCGTGGGAAATGTGGAGTAATAGTGTGGATACGACTGCTTATATTATTGTTGATGTTTTGTTTTTGTTGGTTCTATGAGATCCTTTAACTGAAAAACGAACCAACCAACAGCAATAAAGAGCATCCCATCCCATTATTTTTATCCCTGAGTGTCTCTCTTATTTGTCAATTTAATTTCATGCAATTGTTTTTCTTCTAATAAGAATTTACTTACTCGTTGATCTATTGGTTGGATGCTGAGCTTGGGATCCTGGGTTTGATTACCAGGTTGGGAAACTGTTCATGGGTTTTTCCGTCGGGACTACTACTGAAATAGTAGCAGCCTGGAGTCTGAATTTGTACCCGGTTGATGGCAATAGGCTCACCACAAAAATACGACTTGGTCATAACTGGCAAAATGTGGGTGCACTGTGCACTATGCAGGTGCATAGTGCACAGTGAAAATAAAATGTATTCTCCAAAGGATTAGAGAGGTCTCTAATCCTTTGGAGAATACATTTTATAATATGTTATGAATACCACTGCCAGCTATTTAATCAGAAAACAGAAGTATAATATTATGAATATGACAACTTGCTATAAACTTTAACAAGCAAATTAAGTATTTTTGCTAACTCACAACGTAATATTACATTATGAGAAAGTGATGCTCCTAATGCGAATGACCGGTTCATAGTTTTGGACGTTAAGACGTAATATTTTAAGAAATATTATGTCAGTTATGTTTGCCTAGCTTTAGAAGTAACACTTGGAAGTTAGCAGTGTTAGAACATAGTGCTCGTTAAATAATATTGTAAGAATTAGGGCGTATAAAAATAAAAACTGGTTTTTACTTGATATAATCAATATAGTCCATCTTTTGAAACACAGTCTTTTTTTATGTGCTGTGATTGTTTCATAGCAGTTAGATTTTTTATTATCAATAATTTATTCGTCTGGATTTTTTCCCTACGATGGAAGTTGCGATAAGTCTGTTTTCAGGTTATCAAAAAGTGTCTGAATAACGTGATTTATAAGGGGTAAAGACCTTATTGTAACGCAATTACTGAACGATGCCATTATTTTCAGATTATACTGGTTTTCATTTTATCAGGCTGTTACCCTTATAAATTTTTGATTAGAATACCTATCCCCGTAATTAGTTTTCAGCGTTTTCATGGGGCAATGCCATGGTAATATAAAAAAAGGGACTGAGTGCCCAAGCAACGCTTAGATACTACTATTACTATTGACTTGTATTTCACTTGTATATTTGTATAATATTTTCATATTTTAAAAGCGAACAGTCTTAAAATAATAATATGTACCTATAAGTATATAGAAAAGGGAGGGGAAAGATACATAGGGCATCAAAAAATCGTCCGCATCGCTGTCAACAGGACAAGTGCCCAAAAGGATGCCAGCATTCCCAGGTTGTATGGCGATGATGATTCTTTGGCCAAAAAAATACTTCTCTCTTAATGTAATTGTGTGACATGTAAGAATCCCTTACTAATAATAAATTACTATAACTATGACTCTTTGAACTATTATATGAATGATAATATGTATTTGTTAAACACAAACCCTACACCACACAGGTGCACTGTTAATGTCATTACTTTAATAACGGGAAAATGGTGTCATTTATTGTAGAGTCTTAAACCTTGTATCCTGAAATCCTGAACAAAAAAACTCCATCCAAGACCCACCGACATGTTCGCCCACAGGAGCGTCGCGCGCCGCATCCACACAAATCGAACGCTGTATATAAAACAGAGCGGCGCAGGCGCGCACATTTCAGTGCAGTTCAGTGATCACAGCAGTGTACAGTGATAGTGTCCACCGGGTATGTAGTGCTTGTTTATATATGTTCATTACTTGTAAGGGCACGCAACAGCTGTATATCAGGGAGGTTATAGGTAGTTGTAAAAATCAAACATCCTTTGTAGTCGGCTAAAAAGGCAAAAAGAATATCACTCCTTGACATAAAAAAAATACGTAGTATAATAACTGAAAACCATTTTCACGGTTTTCAGTTTTATGAAAGTGTGTGAGAAAAATGGTTGATCTCGATTTACATGAAAAATAGAAACTGAATTTCAGGATTTTTGCCATTTAACCCGGGATTCGAACCCAATGAATTAACCTTTAACTTTGAAATTTTTTTCAATGTGGCACAGCTGGGCCTGTGACCCACACTTTCAAATACAAAATCTGAAATAGTGTCCAATACTAGAAATGTTTTTTAAAGCAAGGGCAGCAGCTGATCACTAGTACACCCGCAGTCCGCCCGTTCTGTTTAAGTCCCGTGTAATATAAGGTCGAGCCTATTGCCGTCAACCGGGCACATATCCAGACTAGAAGCTGCAACTAAGACATTCATAAGGACCTCGTGCATGCCCAGCAGTAGCGCTTGCGAGCACTGGAGCAGCGAGGCGAGCTGCTTGTGGAGTAGTGTTGCCAAGCTTGTGATAAAGAAAGCATTGCAATTGGGTCAACAAAATTAACATGATGATAATTCACTATCTTTCTTTATTTTGTGAAAGGAAAACTTTCGTGAGCGGCCTTGAAACAATATGTATATATAACAATAGCGAGTAATTGTACTAAATACTATCTCTCACTTAACTACTCACTCAAAGGCCAGAATTATTTTGTTTTACTTCACCTGTGTACATGCAACGGTTTTTAAATCACCGTCATCATCATTCTCCTCTCTTAACCCAAATTCACTTGAGGTCGGCGCATCTCGGTCGTCACCCCCTGTCTGACCATGTCATCATTCACACAGCCCATCCATCGTTACTTTAGTCTCCCCTGCTCTTATAGCCATTAAAACGACAATGGTTTTTAATAACAGTCAAAATATCCACCTTGAGTTATGATCCTTAGAGACGAGCTAATCTATTAACGGCCAAATGCACCATCTGCAGTCATCGATCATCGCATGGAAGGCATTTAACCTATTATTGGTCGTAACATTTTACCGCGTATATATGACATGTCCGATATTATTGCATTCTAAGAAGTTAGTCAGCCAAAAAGTAGGATGCTGTACCTTCAAAAAGATCTGTCTTTTTGAAGATACAGCATACTACTTTTTGGCTCGTCAGATAGTTTTAGTGTTCCTTCGATATCATATTTGTGCTCATCATCTGCCTAGCCTTTTCCCAACTATATGTATGTTGGAGACGGCTTCCAGTCTAACTGGATGCAGCTGGATACATGCTACGGATTTCAGGGAGCTACTGCCTATCTGACCTCCACAACCCTGTTACTGGGTAAGTATCGTATTACCCAGTAACTGGGTTGTGGAGGTCAGATCACACACAGAATCCCTTGGTGAGACTGGTTGTAAGACTTTGGACTTCGAACGATTCGTAACGACTGTCAAAAGATCCACGAATGACAGCCGGGAACAGCGGCTTAACGTGCTTTCCGAGGCACGAAGGGGTCTCGGTATGTAAAGATGATCACCCGTCCCCGGGTCAACCGCGGCTAGCGTAGGTTACCCTGATCGGGCAGTCCGTGCGACGGTTATTACTTAGCCACAAGCGCCATCGTCAGACATAGTTGTGCTGCCTTTCACCAATGATCACATATTGTTTGCCGTTGTCATGACGTGAAAAGTTGCCAGCTCAAACTGGCAACTTCTCTGTCTCACTATATCGAATCCTACCCCTCAGGGAATCTCCAAGAATACCTCGCTCATAGCCAGCTAAACATTACTATGAGAAATCAAAGCATTAAACCTCTCAACTTTCATTTTCGCATTAGACATTTGTGCAAAATAACCGTGACTTTGACTATAAATGTAGATGGACAAATATTACCACACATGATTCAGCGTCAACTGTCATCATCATCAGACCCACTGGCGGTCTAAGCAAGGAAGGGGGAGGGGCGTTAGGGGTGGCCCGACCCTTGGTCTTGATACGCCTCCAAATCTTGCGAAGCACTTTATAATCAAATCCCAAGAAAGGTCACAATATGTTCAGTAAGAAGCAGTTTGGAGCTGGAGTCCTCCTACGTATGCAAAACATAAATGTAGGGTTCTAAAATTAGTAATTACATTATCTAAGATCTAGATTTTCAAGATGGCCACGATCTAGACAACTTGGGGAGCAGACAACCCTAAACAATACAAATAACTTTTTACCAGGGCGACAATGATTGCGCACCCACTGGTGTCCTGGTGGAAAAGTCGGCTTTTACCCACAAATTGCATGCGGTAGCCTAGTAATTACTATAAATCTACATCAATACTAACATTGTAAGTCCATTAATTGAATCGATAAAGCCATCAAACACTTGACAAATTTATCGACATAAACGGCACTTGTTCACAACACACCTTTTTCGAGCACTTTTTAAATAATGGCAATTTACTGAAAACAGTTGAGCATGCAATAACAGTAACAGCTGAATAGTTATCGACTCAAGTCGTTCATGAAATGAGTCGGCATTAGAAAGTTCAGGAACATAATATCATCACGCCATTGTTTGGAACGTGATGTGTAGATGCATGATAAGTTAGTTGCACGTAGGTTCGCTGAAAGAAGATTTCTGTAAAGAAATTCAAGTTGCATTGAAAGTCACCGATGTAGGGCAAAGTAATTAATTACTTTTAGTTAACTTTCCTACTGGTATCTACCACATTAAAAAAACGTTACTGCCTGGCAAAAGGCTCCTAAACTATACTAATAATAAAGCTGAAGAGTTTGTTTGTTTGAATGCGCTAATCTCTGTAACTGCCAGGCGGATTGGAAAAAATTGATTTGCATTTGATACAGCAATTCTTGAGGAAAGCTATAAGCTATTGAACATCACGCTGTGCCCCTTAGGAGCCGAGCAAAAAGAAAAAATCTGAAAAAACGCTAAGGGAAAATGAAATAAAAGCGTGGGCAGGCGATGCGATGCGACGCGATAAGTCGGGGAGCAGGAAATTTCGCGCAGACGAAGCCGCGGGCAGAAGCTAGTTCATCATAACTGTCACTTCAATTACCGAAATATCTGACCGGTCCTTCGATGCGCAAAGTGTTCTTCAAAAAGGCAATAACAACGCTGATTTAAGGTTAAGATTATTTTCGTGGTGATTTTTTTGTATGAGAATAGCCCTTTTATCTGCAGTGGGACTTACCAGCAGATTTTAATTGTATTAAAAGGGCTAATAGTCCCAGTCTCCTATTAATAGTATCTCGAGTTATATAACAGATCAAACATCATGGCCTGATAACTGACAATTAACTGCTCGTGACGTCATTGACTCACTTTTACCCATAGAATTGCATACTAGGTATGCTAATAATCATAAATTATGATTTAATATACCTTTATTATCAACTAAGATGTAATTTTAATCTCACTGAAGATTTTACACTGATTTTGGGCTAATGAAAATAGCGGAAGATAGAACTTCGCTACACGTAGTCGGAAGCCTGAAAGTGTGAGAAATGTTCCAAACTTAGAATGACAGCGATATTGCCAAATGCTTCTTCTTCTCTTCGTTATTGGCAAATGCTAATTAATTCTTCCGTATGTCAGGAGTGTCTTATCTTGCTCAATGATTGTTATTTAATGCTTGTATTCGGTTTAAACATAGGGACATTCTTGGAAGCAGCTGAGAATGGATTTAAAAATAATCGGTGTTTTCAATGTTTTCAAATTAAAGTTACCTAGTGTTAATGGGTATGGGAGGGCAGTGTAGGCCTGTCAACAACTACCAGGTACCTAAATACTCACTTCAGCTACGTCTTCAATAAAAACAGACGTTATGCTGTTACAAATCTATTGTGTCATCTGGCCCTACCTCTTGTGCCCATTTCATATATTTCCTGTAATCCTTTCTAATGATGAGAACAAATGAGAGATGAAAGGGCTCTTCTTGGCCACTTATCGGATTCGTGATGATGTCGCCATGTCCTGGGAAAGATGGCAGATAGTCTACATTATCTAGATCTGAAGCAGGAATGTTTTTATCATACACGTACTTCAGTCTTACCGCGGATTTGTTTGCGTGGGACAACTGTCACGAATTCTGTTTGATGTTTTGGACACTGAAATTTTCAAAACACAGGCCTTTCTCTCGCTACACATTATCAAACAGCGCCCGTGTTCCGCATGTAGTACACCAACATTTCGCCAGCTATGTTCAAGTCCTATGTGATTGGGGGCGAGTTCATTTCCATACACCGGTTACAAAACTAGACACTGCGAATTTCATTGGAAAATCCAATAACACTATGCCCGAACTGTGTATAGAACTCAGAATCCTACGCTCTACAGACACCTGTAAGCAACTAACTGTGCAAGTACAAACTTGCGACCACCAGACCTGTGGAGCAATGAGCTAATTCACTTTGCCACTCGAAAACTATATATATACTTGGCCGAAACTCAAGAATAGATATGCGATAGTTCGTCACGACCTGCAGCTCTCTCACGACTTGAGCTTAAGCATAATCTGCCTATAATGGGACACAGGCCTCCTCTCTGTGAGAGGCAGTGGTCCGTAATCCACCACGCGGGCCCAGTGCGGGTTGGTAGATGTCACATGTCTTCGAATTTTTAGTTCTAGGACATGCTGGTGTCCTCACGATGTTTTCCTTCACCGTTTTGAGAGCAGTGGTGATGAAATGATTTCCACCAAGTAAACTGAGTACCTGTCAGGGTTCGAACCTACGACCTACAACTCGTAAGTCACATCTGTTACCACTGGGCCACCACTGCGTTCTCACGACTTACCTAATAATACTTTAATAAAATGCAAGGGCTTCCATCTCTGCCGATGCCGAAACAAATGAACTAAAGCTCACAATTTCGTGTTCTTCGCCATTAAGTGTAAACCCATTGTAAGTAGCACGATGCGAAAACTTTTGGGACACAATTACAAAACCGAATTGTTTACGATGTAACAAGATGTTTGCAATATTTTAGCTCTGTGAGAATATTTTGAAATGTTAAACATTGTAATTTTATCTCGGCAGACATCTTTGGGGGTGGTTGAAAGAATGGTGCTATGGTGTGGGTAATTCGTTATATCTTTGTAGTTGTTATAAATTTGTAAGCAAGAGGATTGTAGGATTTTGCAATTGTTTGAGAACAGTTTGTGAAGGCAAACTAACAATATTGATCTCCTCCTGACATAATTTCGGTCACGGCGGCCAATCTCATCGGAGACTAGCAGGTACGCAGGAGTATAGTGCACAAGTGTGTACGTAAACAAGTGCACGCTCTGTTCCTTTACTCTCACAGTCCGATGAGACGGCTATCCGACATGACCGGGGAGAGTTCAGGCGCAGGACCAACATGGCTTTACGTGCTTTCCAAGACACGAACGGGTCTCGGTAACAAGCGGAAGTAAGAGGTACCTAAGTAATAAGCAGACCAATTTGACAACCAGTCTCACCAAGGGGTGTCGTATTACCCAGCAAATGGGTTGTGGAGGTTAGATAGGCAGTCGCTCCAAGTATAACCTGGTATTCAGCTGTATCCGGTTAGACTAGAAGCCGACCCCAACATAGTTGGGAAAAGGCTAGACCGACATGTTACTCAATTACGCAGAAACTTCTGAATAGAAGTTAATGAAATTTTAAATAACCTGAATCCTGAATGAACCTGTTATGTTATAACGAATACTTTTATCCCGGTAGTACGATCCCGTGGGATAATTGCCACCACGCGGGCGAAGCCGCGGGGAAAACTAGTAACTAAAACACACGACATGGTTCATTCGAGATGATCTCATTGAACTATAAAAATAATATTCAACGATCGTAACTTTTAACTTAGATTAGCTAACATAATCATTTTCCTCACCAAAGAAGACACGAGAAAATCAACCATTAATAAATTTCTACATGTTACAAATCTGCCTGACAGATCTAAACGTATATAGAATCTAATTAATGTCTCATAAGGAGACACACAACGTTGTTACATGATCCATCGCGTTAGCCAACTTGTGGTCGCGGGTTCCTTTCCTGAGTTGGGCAATCGTTGCTAATATAGTGGTATTGTTTCTCATGAAATGGGGTAGGCAGTAGGCAAAGTTGTTAGGTGTTTTTGTTGTATGTAAAAGTATCTTGTTCTAAGTACAATAATGTTGCTATAATGAGAGAAAGGGATAAAAAAAACTTTGATGGTCATTAGTTTGATTGCTAGATAAACCAGCTGGTACTCGTAGGTACCAAAAAAACAAACTGCGGAGCCTTTTCCCAACTATGTTGGAGTCGGTTTCGATGGAGCGATTACCTATCTGACCTCTACAACCCTATTACCTGGTAACACGAAAACAGCTGGTACCTAGGATACGGAATATCTGACAGTAGGAGAGCCTATTGTGAGGGGCTCGTGGCTAAGTAACAGCCGCATTAGTCGATCAATTAAGGTTAAAAATTAACGCTTGCAGAAGTCAGTCCGAGGGTTCGAAGACCATTACCATAAACCGAGAGCCCTCCGTACCTCCAGGCTGCTATTCGCAAATCTTTGACAGTCGTTACGATTATCCAGAAGCCCGAAAATCTGACAAGTACTCATACTAAGGAGTATGTAAAGATCGCAGCAGGGTTCTGTAGTTACTGCCTTTTGGTGCGCGGTGGACATTCTCATGGACTTCCTCCATCGTGGGGACCCTATGGGAATGCGCGAGTTTATGTATGTATGAGTGAGTGCCACGGTAGACGGTACACTCGATTATTTTACTAGATGTCCTTGTTCATTATTTTTATTTTGTTCAAGCAAATACAGAATTAAGTCAAACACCAATCTATACAAACACATACAAATAAATAAAACTGATGTGTCCGTTTGTAATATCAAAATAACAGCTTTTTACTAAATAGATATTATATGAAAAATAATTTAAGGTACTTATAAGAACGAAAAAACATTTTTTAAATTGGTGTCTGTCTGTTACGGCTAATCTCCAAAACGGCTGGACCTATTTTGACGGAACTTTCACTGGCAGATAGCTGATGTTATAAGGCATAACATAGATTCTTTTTGGCTCGGTAGCACGTTCCCGTGGGATAATCTCCGACATCCACGCGGGTGAACCCGCCGGCAGCAGCTAGTCTATAGAGATAGCTTCATACCAATAATTCCACACACTTTTTGACAATTATAACCAACTAACAAAATATGTGAGTGACACCTGCAAAGTCAATTATAAAGTCGGAACAATACGTCTAACAAATCACACAGACGCACAAAAAGCCGTATGTATGTGGAAGTTAGAAAAACCGTATTGCTTATAATAGTAATGATAATGCGTTTTTGTGTGCGTGGGAAAGTATGTGGCGCTTGGTGGATAGTGGTAGGAAATGAAGGTGGTGGGTTTGATTCCTGGGTTAAGAAAAACGAGGGGAAAAGTGTTGGGGATTTTTAGTGAAATTAAATTCATATTCTTTGAAATAGTGGGTTTTCTGATTATGTGAACAACTGAACATGAAATGTTCTTCAGTAAATATCACTAACTTACTGAGTTCCAACATCGAGCAAAAACCAGGGTGTGAAAGGTCGGGTTATTCCCTGAGTACCCTGGTCCCCGAGGCCCCCGTCCCGGAGAACACCGAATACGATAAATATAATTTCATTTTTTTTTTTCTTTCTTCTATTGTTGTCAACTTGTACGATCGACATAAAAAGTGCTTAAATGTATGTGTTTGAAATACATAAGACGAGAGTAGTTTATTTGAAATTTTGTACAATGTCTGCTCTGTAAGTCCGTCAACAAAGCCACGGGCCTGTCCGAAAGTATGAAGTTCGATATTTGGGAGATAAACCTACACCCGATTAATTAACTTTTTCGGACGGGCATTCATTCTAAGTTTAGGCCCCAAACTAAACTTGTAGGAAACGCCGAAACTACGGATTTCGTGAAATCTTCAGCACGCAATGAGTAGTTAAGAGTAGTGATCGATTCTCGTTCCTCATCAGTATGAGACCTTAGCCCCGCAGTAGACCCGTGTATCGGCTCATATCCATTTCTAAATAATAATAAAGAGTTTATTTGAACTCGCTAGTCTCTGGTCCTACCAGTCAGATTTGAAAAATTCGATTTGCATTTGATGGCACAATTTTTTAGGAAGGTTATAGAATATTTAGCATCAAGCTAGGACCCTAACGAGCCGCGTAAGAAGAACAGAAAGAACTAAGCGAAATCGAATTAATAGCGCGGGCAGGCGATGCGATGCGACGGGGTGGCTCGGGGGCACAAGAAATTTCACGCAGATGAAGTCGCGGGCAGACGCCATTACTAACATTTCCCAACATTGTTTGTTTGCTTCCATTTATTTAAATGTAGCATTAAATAATTATGGGGTAAAATTGCTTATTTGATAATATTTGCTTTGCATTGCATTCCAGGACATTTAGGGGCTCGACATTTGTAACTTAAAAGCAAAATGTTAATTTACTTACGTAGGTAATTAAATTAACTCCAGCCACAAAGACAATTGTAACAATTAAAATTTTGCAAGTTTCATTTTATAGTGCAGTCGTCCTTACATTTCAAAACTTTAGAAACCTTTCTAAAGGTTTGCCTGAGGATGTAGGGGGAGATGTTGAAAGCTTAAATGAAACTTACCCAAGAATGGAAAAGTAACCAAGAGATATAATGCACAAAACATTGCGCAATAGTAAGTAGGTAGGGATTATTTTGATGATTGATTGAAGTTGACGTTCAAAAAGTGCTGAATCTCAGCCTAGTTTGAATAAATGGCTTTTTGATGGCCTATGTGCCGGTATCCACCTCACAGGCCTATAAATGAGGTTTCGTGTATGCAAGGGCGGACGCAGGAGGGACATAGTTTAATTAATCAAATAACTGGGAAATGAATAGGTACTCTACAGATTTAATAACATTCGTTTCTTTTTGGAAGTTACAAATAGAATCACACAATTATTATCGACATAAAGAACGTGATTGAAAAGTCTTGTCCGACTCCGGCAATCTGATTGGCGTATAGTTCTTGTGTAGATACACCTTCATCTTCATTAGGTCCCTCATTACTGAAGATCGTGGTCACTGGACCCTTCAAGCGGACTGTCTGTCTCCATCGACTTCGGTCCAAAATTGAAATCAGCACCTACTGAAATTTGCTTGAAGACGTAGCTTCATTTACTTGGTGTTGGTGACCGGACCCGTGCTCTCTTTTCTTCGGTATTGCCAACAAGCATTACTCTCTTGCCTTCGGTATAATTTATGTATATTAGTCATAGATAAAGAATCATGGCGTTATGCAATACTATGGGGGACACTTCCTGCTGTATGGCCCATGTGCCCCTACCAGAAATAAATCTTGGCTCCACTCGTGGGTGGATGTCTTAGACAGGGTTCATTCAAAGAATCTTTTTTTGTTTTTATTTTATAGTGTTTAGATATCGACACCATCACGTCTGTAGTTTCCCAAGTGAATTTAATTTGACCCTGTATTATATCTGGTGTTGGTTCAGACTGACGGTTAATCCGTAATACTTAGGTGTTTTTAAATAACTGTGAACTTTTCGATCTAAAAAGGGATAACAAATATGTAAAGATATTAATCATTACGTATTTGTGAAGCCTGTTATTGAAATAATGTGGGAGAGATGGTATCTTGTACATGAAAACAATATGATTGCACCGCCAAGGTTAATATCTGACCTACAGCGTGACACACTTTTGTTTTAATGTGATGATGATACAGTTTTTTTATTTTATATTTTGGCAATAATATCTGTTATTGATCTACTGCAGAGATACTGCAGAGCAAAGGTCTCTTGAGGCCTCTAGCAGAGGCAGTTGAGGTGTTTCATATTTCTTCAACGACTTGCAACAGGCTTTACATAAGTTTTTCAGTAGCTTATGTCACTCCCTTACATATTTGACTTAAACATCGTTATCACTGGCATTAGTAGAATGTTACTTTTTCTAGGCCCTCAGGTTTAGAACCTACAAACTGTCAAAATATTAAATAGTTGTCCAACAAAAAAAAATATTCACAAAAATCTTTGGAATTTTTTAGATTTAAAAAAACATTTGAAAGGATACAAGTGGTTTTTTTTTAAATTCAATTCAATTCATATTATATTTAAGTGCAACACAGAGAAATATCTATTCCATTATTTTATCAACAGCGAAATATTATGCAGCTATTTGCGACTTTGAAAACTTTAAACATAACCATACACCCCCTTAACCACACGTTATCACACGTAGTGACGATTTCAATATACCCAAACTATAGCGCGGATCTACACTGCACCCCTCCTTCAATACACACATCTATACTTTTACAGCTAAAACCACTGCCAATACCAATAAACAATTATATGTATGTGAATGAAAGGAAAAACTGCGACAATGTAGTTACAAAGCAGCCGAAGAAACGCAAATATTTGATTACAATTGTAATTACTTCGCCATTACACATTGTCGGCGGTTGTTATGCAAAATGACTTACCAGTATGTATGTGAAATTGTACTGGGGGCTGTGAAAATACTTAGGTATGCAGGAAGGCAGAAATTTGAAATATCAGCTTGTCATGCAGTGTGCATCCCTATTCTCATACTCAATCTAGCGAACCTTTCCTCAACTACGTTGGGGTTGACTTCTAGTCAAACTGGATGCAGCTCAATACCAGTATTTTACATGGAGTGACTGCACTGAAAGAAATAAGCAGTGAATAATAATTAAAAAAAAAAACTGCTTCAAACAGTTCCATTCCATATGAGCCTAACGTTCAAAACAGTATTATTTACTGATCCAAAAACAGTTAAAGCTTGAGGCAAAAATATGTTACCGTCATGACAGTAAACTTTAACGTTCTATCTGTAGCTAAAAGGTCACAAAATTAACTGTTTTATTCATTTGGTGATATCGTTCAAACCATTGAAAACTTACTTTACAATAATGGTGGTTTTCCTTTTTTTTCAGTAAGTAGTATGTTCAATCATTAAAAGTTACTGTTCTGTCTTTTACTGTTTTACAAACATTTCTTCATACTATATAAAGTTAGTAAGTTTTAATGAAATCGCTGTAGTAAGAAATATTTTTTTTCAGTTTGCCTATCTGACCGCCACAACCCAGTTACTGGGTAATAATACGATACCTCTTGGTAAGACTGGTTGTCAGTCTTTCGGGCTACTGGCGACCCGTAAAGACTGTCAAAGGTCCAAGAATGATAGTTGGGACCAACTGCTTAGCGTGCTTTCCGAGGCACGGAGTGGTCTTGGTATGTAACGATGGTTAGGTACCCATTCAAGGGTCAACCGCGGCAAGCGGAGCTTAACCTGATCGATAGAACCGTGTGGCTGTTATTACTTAGCCATAAGCCCCTCCGTGGCGTGTGCTGGCTCTAGGTGGACATTATAAGTTAAAGGCTGCCGTAGTCTGCGGCTGCACAGTGCGCGTCTGCCCTAACAGTCCCAATGCACGGTGCTCACTGTGTGGTGGCAATTTCAGACCTTTTTTTTCCATATCGAAACTAGATACTTAGTTCTAAACATAATTATGTACGTACAGGCTGGCAGGGACATCGACGCGCAAACTGAACCATGAATTCAGCACATGATTCTAGAAAGAAATTTGTAGAATTTTTTCATTGGTCATCATAATAAAAATCTGCTGATTCATAGAAAAGTGCAATGCCTACGCGATCAAAACGTATGGAAAACCACCGCAGGGCGATTCAGAACCACACACACACACACACACACACACACAGGTTGCGCTCCGATGGCCCTGCTACCCTGTAGTAGCATGCCTTGTCCCATGGGGGGTAGGCAGAACATCTAGAACGTCATCATCGTCGTCATCTTTTACGTTCCTTACATAATCCTTATCTCATCCTATTTTTTGAAGTGAAATCTTCTTCAAGCGCACTTAGCGCTCTTTCTGAACAGTGAACGAAACTGTACCGTCACGCTCGGGTCGGTGACGCCGAAACGCGTATACTCGGCTCCAGTCGTAAGTTTTCACTTCTATTGCGTGGTCATAAGCACACACTCAATTTTTTTCTCTTTATTCTATTTAACTAATTAATCCAGATTTCGGGTAGGTCCTGAAAATTACTTATGGTTGAGCAGACAAACATTTCCAACATATGAAGGATTAGCAATATCCTTCAAAATTATTCAGATTATGATGGATAGTGTGGAAATACCTTTTTTTTTAATACGGTGCCTGATTAAGGGGTTATTCTGATAGGATAAATTAAGTAATGATAAATGATTTTATTTCTGTAAGTAGGTTTGCACAAACACTTTTACACGTTAATCATAAATTTTTTAAACTAGATGAGGTCGGCGTTTCCTATCTGACTACTCTGAGAAGAAAGGCCGAAACAAACTCAGAGGTCATAGTCTCTTTTAAAGTCCAGACATAATCTTGGTCAAGTTATATGAAGACCATGTAGGTCGATGTCTGAGATGGTCTATTAATAATTATTACTAAATAATTATTACCATTACGCGATGAGTATATCAAACACAGGACCCCAAGCTACGCAGTTACGTATTAAATGATGTTGAAAATAAATGATGTTTTTCTATTGTTTCAGGTTTATTCAACCCACACAGTTAGGGTACCGCAGCGAAAATGACACAACAAAAACGACTGTGCGGAATCAGTCTGGGTTCCGTAGGAGTTCTAACAGTATTATTTTATTTGATTGACCGGTCATTAGCTGTGAGTATATTTTTTAAATATTTTATAACAAACCTGCGCTAGCAAGGCTCACGATGCTACATATCGGACAATTTCTGCACGAAAATCCGAATACGAAACTGGACTGAACTGCGGGGTAATACATTAGTCTAAAAACATAATTACGATCCTCACCAACATGATTATGATTACGATCATTGTGAGTATATTATATCTAGTGGATACAGAGACAGAGGTGAGAGCAGTGGTGGCGCAGTGGCATCGGCCCCGACTTACGAGGTGTAGGTCTTGAGTTCGAACCCGGGCAGGTAATTTATTTTGTGGAAATAATTTCACTATCACCATTGCTATCAAAACGGTGAACGAAAATATCGCGAGAAAACCGGCATGTCCTAGAACCAAAATTTCGAAGACGTGACATCCACAAGCCCGCACTAGGCCCACGTGGCCACGTGGTATTACGGCCACCTCCCTCTTACAGAGAGGAGGCCTGTGTCCCAGCAGTGGGAACATTATAGGCTGATTATGATAAATAAAGAGATTATTTATTAGTTCATCCGGTAAACACCTACTAGAACTCTTCGCAGCTAGACAATCTAACAGTTATCAGATTAGCGTCGATGCAATTTTGATTTACATAATAAATAATAATGCGCTTATTAAATTGCCATTAGATGGATAAATTAACATTAAACAATAGGTACAATAATTATTTTCACTGTGGCTGTGTTATCGCAAAATTAATAAGCTGTCAAAATTACAGCTCCTCAATTTTGCGATCATGAATTGGCTTTTATAGAATACGTGGATGAGTGTGACGTCATCTCGGTAACATACATTTAGGTATAGAGAAAATTTATTCATGGTTTCCACATTTCAACAATCGATTTCATAGTGTCCCTTAAATTCATGTGCATAATCATGTCATGGCTGACTTTAAATAAAGAAAAAACAACATCTTGTTTGTAAATAGAAATAGGTAAATATCCAGTGTTCTGCAGAAATACAATCAAATCCAAAATATTTTATTTCAGATAAACCTACATGGGCACTTTATGCAACTTTAGAAGCTAAGCATGGTTCCAAATAATCGTATCTATTTAAAAATATTTATTCCTCAATTTTTCACAATAGCACCTACAACTGTTTGACTCTACATCACCCAAAGGTTGACGTAGACAATGCCTATGGCATTAACACATTGCACTACATTGTATTAAATAATCCTACTAATATTATAAAGGTGAAAGATTGTGACGATGTTTGGATGTTTGTTACTCAATCACGCGTAAACCGTTGAGCAGATTTAGATGAAAATTGGCACATAGATAGACCATTTCCTGGATTAATACATAGGATACTTTTTAACCCGATATTCCCACGGGATCGAAGCTTACGCGGGTGAAACCGCGGACGCTGCTAGTATCACAATAAATGCATGGCCTACATTTATTTATTTCTTTAATACTTCAGCCATACACATGTACAGAGGCGGACTGAATGCCATACATTCGTGCCAATAGTCAATAAATGATGGATGCCTTCTACGAACAATAAAACCTAGTCTTCACTATTCATTAATGCCTTTATATGGGCTTAGTAAACACGATTATAAAAGCTAAGCATTCGATAATACCTCAATACACGTTAACCTGCTTCCCTGGATTGGAGTATTTTTAGGGTTCCGTGGTAAAATGTCGTAAATTAGGTTCTTTTTAGGTTACCAAGAATTCTGATTTTTCCTGTCATACATTTGTCACAGAAATGAGATGATTTCACGAGATTCTTTCTGAGATCTGAAGAGAAAAACTTTCTTATATTTTTTCTTGTAAAAGATTGAATTTTTGTATTGCACGTGACCGAGTTATTAATTTAACAACCATTTTATAGTTTTTAAAACTTCACTTTTTAGTTCTAACTTCACTTTTTTCTTTCTTTCTAGTGAATAATTATGAATGTAACTACTTATATGGATCTTGTGACATCTGAATTAAATGATTTTATTTATTTATTTATTAAAAACTAAGTGGAAAAATATCATATTATTGAAAACAACTCAAAAACTACCCAAGCAAAGTTAATAAAATTTATATGGAACCCCTGAGGCATTACCTTATAAATTAAAAAAGAAAACCGACTTTTTTGAAGTCGGTTAAAAATAAAATGCTGTTCGTTTGTAAGCGCATTACTTGAGAACGGTTAGACCAATTTGGCTGTTTATCGTTTTAAAATATTCGTAATAGTCCCAATTAGGATCTATGGAAAGTTAAATGGGAAAAGTATCCCAGAATTTTTTATAATTCGGGAAAACCTGAACGTTTTTTTTCTATGGGATTTTTATATGAACTCAAAAACTTGGACAGGAAAACGTGTATCAGGTCAGCTAGTTTCGAATTAAAATGTATGAAATACCTTTGACAAAAATTTTTGATTGCTTATGTACTTAGTTAAATCAAAACCAAAGATGAGCACTCAGCACTCACGGCACCCACCCTACATTCTCGTTCTGACATTTTATTTATTTCCCTACTACAACGTAACAACAAAACTGTTACGACATAAGTTTTTACCTCCTACCCAAAACTATGTGGAAATGAAGTACTTTACTAAATCGCATGTCACACGACAGAACGCGACACAACACGACAAAAAGTCGTGGCGTGTGTAAGAATCACGCGATACGTCGTATGTTATTAATTCACAGCTTTGACTAACTAAGCAGGTATAATTAGTTCGTAATTATTGTATCTATTATTGTTTAATTAACCGGTCATTAGGTAGATTATCTACTAGGAAAATCAGATTAGCGGTTTTTTTATTTGATACACATGTCGCATTATAATGTTGAATTGTATTTTTTTGTCGTGTTTGTTATGAAAGGTGAGTAGGGATTATGTTAAAAAGATAGGCAGTAATGCTTCTATCTTTTCATCATCTGCCTAGTCTGCCTCCAACTATGGCGACTGCCCATCTGACTTCCACATCCACAACCCAGTTGGACCACAACTGGTGAATATTATATCCCTTGGTAAGACTGGTTCAAAATTGAATTGAAACTGCAAATCAAAACCATAATCAGCCTATAATGTTCCCACTGCTGGGACACAGGCCTTTTCTCTTCGAGAGGGAGTGGGCCGTAATCTATCACGTGGACACAGTGCGGGTTAGTATTGGTAGATGTAACATGTCTTCGAACTTTTTGGTTCTAGCACATGCCGGTTTCCTCACGATGGCTTTCTTCACCGTTATGAGAGAAGTGGTGATGAAATTATTTACACAAAGTAAAGCGCCTCCCTGGGTTCGAACTCACGACCTACAACTGCTAAGTTGGGGTTGGGGTCTCCTTACCACTAGGTAACGGCTCCAATAGGTTTTTATTTTATATGCAGTGGTGGCCACTAGGCCACCACTGCATATAAAATAAAAACCATTTGAAAAAATTGGTTCTATCGATGAATTTTCAAAATGGTAGCTAATCTCATTAGGAGTTAGCGCAAGGTAGTAGCCTCCTTCTGTGAGACCGTGATGACCAAGAGGGAGGCCGCCGAGCGGGATCGGGAGAGGGCTGATCCTGCTCGGAGAAGGAGGTGTCGGGGTGGCAACCGCCTTGGCGTCTAACACGCCGAAACCCGCTTACCAAACAAGGTAGGTGGACCTTTGGGGTCGCAGGCGCACAGAATGGGGACTCTGTCGGCCCACCAAGTGACCCCAGGGAAGACGGTGGCAAAGTGGTCACGTGCTGCCGTACATAGCGAGGCTCAGGGGAGGCCCCTTTACAGTCTCCCCAGGGATGTGCCTTAAAGGCGTTGCACGGGGGGGTTCCGGAATTGGTCTTTTAAGATGAACCGGACCCACCCATATGTGCTGATGGTGATCACCGGGGTGGTTTTAGTGAGGTAAAAATCCCACACTCCCCGACCTTCCATCCCCGGAGGTCGAGTGCGTGAGGTTTTTCCGAACATGTCTCCGCTACTTCCCTCACAATTCGTGTGTACTACTGCGCCCGCGCCGTCTGTATCACTACCACTGCGGTGCACTTTCTTTCCTTATACTCTGTTAATTCAAGCGGCGCATACTTGAATAATTAATAATAATTAGTTGGTCAGCACTTGTTATACAAAAATAATGGTGATGCCTTTGTAACCCAGTAACTGGGCTGTGGAGGTCAGGTAGGCAGTCCACTCCATGTAAAATATTGGTACCTAATCAGCTGCAACTAGTTAGACTGGAACCTGGTTGCCTCTTACAAACAAACAATTTTACTTAATATAACTAGTTTTGCCCGCGGCTTCGCCCGCTTGATTTTTGAAAATATCCCACGGGCAAGTACTTCCTTGATTAAAAGCATATTTGCATAGGTATGTGTAAACTATCTGTATGCCTCAACCAAATCCGTACAGCTGTTTTTGCGCTAATCCGGAACATACATCCAGAATAACAGACAAAAATTCTAAAACTATATTTTCGGCATCAGACTCGTTTCCCACACCTCGCAGCAATTACTTTTTTTTTCAAAAATATCCAATGTATTTTTATATAGAAGTTATAGATAAATACATCTGAATAATATAAGTTTAGATAATGAATATAATTTCTTTATGTTTCCAGTCGCTGGACGGCTACATACCTGGACAGGACTACCCGGTATTCACAGAAGTACCTAAGGGATTGTCATTTACATGCGATGACAAAATACCCGGGTACTACGCTGACCCTGAAACTATGTGCCAAGTAAGTGCCATTCTGTATCTCGTGTCGACACGAGTTGACTGACAATAACTCGTATCGTGGAAAAACACTTGTACGTATAAGTTGTTGTTCTTTAGCAGCTAAAAAATGAGTTTTGGTTACAATAACAATAATTTAAATATCTAGCGCCTAATCAAAATGTGGACCGACGACCTTATGGAGGCCGCAGGAACTCGTTGGATGCGAGAAGCGCAAAACGTTCGAAGTGGAGGTGCTTGGGGGAGGTCTATGACCAGCAGAAATTTTAATGCAATATGTTTTATAGCTTTAAATGTTTGCTGTACACATACTGGAAACACCTCCAATAAGTCCTGTTCTTCTTCTTTTCAAGACGTTGGTACTTTTTAGATTAAGTGGCTATGGTAATAGCAGCGATATTCAGCAATGCGAGTGCGGTGTTGTCCAGAACATGACCCACTTACTGGAATGTCCGAATTGTCCATACACCTGCACCTTTGAGTATGTAATGAATGCCACTGACGCTGATATTTGAAATAGATATAAGGACATTAAAGATCTGACTTATCAATTAATCGATTTTAAATAAATAAAGCACTATGAAGCCAACTTCATAGGGCTTTATCTATTTAAAATCGAAAGATGTGGCCAACCACATTTTTAGATCTATACTCCTACTGAAATAATTATAGCAACATGTCTCTTTCTTACAGGTTTGGCACTGGTGTGTCCCGAGTATCGGGGGCAACCTGATGTACTCTTTTGTTTGCGGAGCCGGCACCGTCTTCAACCAGAGGACCAGGGTCTGTGACTGGTTCTTCAAGGTAATCCAAATCATCACTAATATTATGATGAAAGAAAACATCGTGAGGTTTGAGGAAACTCACTGATCTAAAATTGCTAACACGCAGTGAGCAGGCGTGGAGATTTGTGCTTCTTCTCTGTATGAGACCTTTAAAAGAGGGATTGGCCATGCAGTGGGTCAATTAGTCAATTATTTGTCCATCACCATGGTACTAAATATTGAATGTTTTTTGAAGTGAAACTTAGTAGGCGGCGATTCTACATATAATTGAGCGAAAATTAGAGAGAAATTTCAAGGACGCTTCACGTCTGTACGTACTGCAGGTGTTCAGGTGAGAGCATAGGCACATACACGAAAGAGAAGATAGACATGACTGTCTCTCTCTGTCTCCCGCACTAAATCTCTCTTATTCAGTATTTTTAAGGAGTGTTTCTTCTATTACGTGTACAGTGCTGCACGCGCTATTATTTTCTTGAATTTCTCCGCAAAAATATCAATTTTATCCTGAAACCACTTAATAATCCTGTATAGTTGTGGATATGAGTTCAGCAACTGTTCGAGCTGCTACCTAATCTCGCCAGATGCCTCGGATTATAGTGCCTTTGCATAATTATAATAATGACGCGCTGTCTCTTTCCAGGTGGATTGTCCCAACGCTCCGGCGTACTACGGGATCAATGAAGACCTGTACAAGGACGAGGCCGGCAACTACATTAACGGGAAAAAGTAGATCTAATCATTATAGAGATGTACCAACTAATTAGTGCCAATCGACTATTCTGTCTGACGTTTTAAATAAACCAAACCATGTCATTGTCATTTGTCATGGTAAAACTATAGTGCCAGTACCTACTCGTAGTTATGTTCACTGTCTCGTTGTCAAGTGCTCGCAAGCGCTAGGTACTACTGAACACGAGCTCCTTGGTTCGATTCCCAGGTTGGACATCGATATCTGTTATTCCTCAACGGAGCCTCGATTTGCGTCCGGTTGATGGCAATAGGCTCGCCCTATTAAATGGGACTCAAACATAACTGGCGAAATGTGTGTACTATAGGTACAGCTCTGCCTACCCCTTTGGGGAATACAGGCGTGATGTCATGTGATGTTTTGTTCATCAAGTTTACGTAAAAAATAATCACGGCAATACCTTTACCACCAAACACAAAAAAAAAAACATTATTTCCCCTCGACTATAAGTAAGTCTTCGACAAATAATACTATTTACTTGCTAGTGGAGTGTCACTATAGTCGGTACATCTCTGACGTTGAGGTTACTAAAATATAACAAATTAGAGATTACTCTCAATTTTAAGTACAAGTAATTTAAGTTCAAAACGTCATAATTACAATAAAGATAGTATTTTTATATTTTTTTTACAAATTAATTTAAGTATTAGAGAATTTGCTAATTGGAGTTTGTATTTTTACTAATCAACATACAATTAAGTTCATCAACTCTTTTAACCAACATTAAGATAATAAATTGTGATCGATTTGAAATTAGAAATGTGATACTTACATTTTTTTACTTTATTTTAGTCATAATTAAACTTAACTTTCTTTTTGATAGTTAGTTACCAATTTGAAACAGAAGTTACCGTAGTGTTATAAAATGTATAAATTAAAATTAACCTTGACTAAATACTTAGAAGAGTTAAAATAAACTAATTTCACGTTTAATTAAAAGTATTTTGTCAAGACTGGGTGTCTTGTCCCGCTTTCGTTAGCTTTTTTATGTAAATTAATAAATTAGCATACTTTCAATTTCAAGTAGATAATTTTCTTTGGTTAAATTTTAAATAACAACTAAAAGATTACACTGAAATTAGTTTATTTTATTAAAGTGCCTATAGACTGTCGACTTGTCGATACTATCGAAAGACGACATTTTGACGATTGACAAAAATATTGGTCAATTCTCAAGATTGAAAAGTCTTTAGGCACCTTTACACACTTTTTTCCATGTATCTATAGTTAACCAAATTATACAATTTCCAGGGGTAATTCATACAACAATTTGTACGACAGACGACGATTCTCAGCCCGACGCAAACGACATGAGTACACGATGAGACAATCAGGCCAGACTGACAGTCCCGACATCCAAGACAGGAGTGACAAACTTGAAGTAACAGACACGACAGCTACAGGCAAAACTGACAGTCAAGACATTCAGGCTAGGAGCGACAGATTCGAAGTAGGCAGTAGAAGAAAACGAGCAAGGAAGTTTAAAAGTCATAACAAACAAGCTAGTGACAAACATGACGTGACAAAATCAAGCTAAAGTTACTGGCGATATTGACTGACGAGTGTAGTAGTATGAGAAAGTTAGTTATGTAAAGCCTTAAGCTTTAAAATTATGCTTGAAAACCTTGAAATAAGCGCATGAGTTCGACTGTTTGATTTCTGAAGGCCAATTTAATTCGTTGTCAAATCTCATTTCAAGTTGTTATTTTGATGAAACAATCACAACAGCTAAGTGTAAGCGGTTTGACAGCTGAACTGAAGAGAGACTTGATCAGGCTTTCAGAGAACATAATTATATGACAAGTAAATTGGAAGTATTAACGGGTTTAAAAAAAAGGATAATAACAAATTGTTTTAGACTGTGACAAAATAGAACTCAAAATCATCGACACGAAATTGACTGACAAAATATTAGAGAAATATAATATAAAAAGTTTTAGTTATGAAAAAAAAAGTTATCAAAAACTTGAGTGACGAATTTCAGTAATTTTGTACTTACTGAAAGTAACGAAATAAAAAAGGATTCCCAATATTTCTTATACACTGACTTATAACAATTTTACATAAAACATATGGGCAATTTTATGGATTTTTGTTTAAAGTTTTAAATGGTTGGTTGTACAATTGGTTTAAAAAAATACCGATTTATTTAAACATTTTCTTTTTATTTTTTAATTTATAAAATTACCTAGACCTAACCTTTTAAGGCGACATTGGGCAGTTACATGATTAAATTAAATTTTAATGTAATCATTAAAATAAACTTATACAGTGTGGCGCCAACTATAACGAATGGAACAGCTAAGTTCTTTTTTAATAACCACCGATAAATTTCATCGCAGGGGGTTCAGAATCATGTACTGGATCCATAGTGACAGGTTGCGTGTCGATGATACCACCCTGTATAAAGTTTTCGCCTGTGTACATACTACCTAAGTAAATTTATTATATAAAAAGGGCCTACATAAGTACCTCAACTAAAAAAATATATATTGGTTATTAAGATAAAAAGTGGTACTTAATTTTAAAATCATAAAATGTTTTATGCCATAAAAATCATTATTAATTCTAAAATTTGTACTTTTTTAATGTAAATATAAATATTGTAACTATATTTTTGTACCTAATTATAAATTAATTACTGTATGTGATTTTAATTTCATTTCAGTGCCTTTTCCTCCTTTCCCAAATTAGTCTGACATTTAAAATCCAAATCAGTCTGTAATTTAGCAAATCTTTGAAGATTCCTTTTATGATCGATGGCCGTCTTGCAAGTTCACAAATCCCCATTGATATGGAATAACCCGATGTGATACATATTTTCCCCCAATATGTTCTTTTTTAACAGACTTCAAAAAAAAGTAAGAGGATCTTCGGTTGAATATTTTTTGGTTACCTCAGAACTCCGCTATGTAAAAACCGATTTGCAAAATTTATTTGAAAGGATATACTTTCAAATTAGTCCCATAGAAATTTCATCAAAATCGGTTTAGTAGTTTGGTTTTAAACCAAAATTACTGGTGAAAATTCAAGTAGGTAAAGGGACTAAATTTCAAGAGTGGAATAATTAAGGAATGCTTTCGGCACGCACTTTTTTGACGATTTTTTCGCTAAATCCTAACTTGGGGAACTCTTTTGGGTTGCTTTATTAGGATTTGAAGCCGGCCAGCCGATTTGATAAGAAATAACAAAAATAAAGGAATTTGAAAAAAAACAGGAATACTGACTTTCGGAAAACTTGTTATTGTGTGACAAATTATCTGAAACAGTACAGTAGCACTTTATTGACCACAGTGTGAAGAGACAGTTGAGTACGTGATCCCCCAAGTGGAATGACTGAATTTATTCATCACACTTTGTACAATAGTTTTCACTAAAGTCACAATGGATCACTGCATCCTTTTCAGTCATGTTTTCTTTCAGTGCCTTCAGTGTCTGGTACTGGTGTATGATGTTGGTTTCGTGGTTCATAAACTTTGGTAACTCTTACATGAAGCGATAAATTCAGTATTCCACCAGCCGTCATCAGTATTCCGTAAGCCGTCAGTATTCCGCCAGTCGGAATAATGGAATACTGACGTGAAATACTGATGATCGAGGAGTTTTTGGCTAAAAACGGATCTTTAAAATATATTTTTTAAATCTCAACCTTATAATTAAGCAAATATTTCATCGTTCTACATTAAAATAAAACAAATTATCTAAAAACTTACGATAGAAATCATTTACCAAAGTTTAAGAATCATTTACAAATCGGCTGGCAACGGCACTCTCCTCGTCGATTGATGCGACCGTACTAAAGGGCCGAGGGACTTTAGTCCTTCAAAGGGTGTGCGGGGTGCGGGGCGGGGTGCATTTCTCTAACTTACTAAGCGGCAACGGTGTGAAGTTTTGATAATGTGTGTTTTTACTAGGAAATACATCTCGCCGGAATTTTACCTCAAAACCGAGTGGCAAAATGCAAAACGATTGTAAGCCTATCTATTATGTGAAATATGTTTACAATATGTCTTAAACAGTCAGAAAACTATTCTAGTTTATAGTTTTAGTGACAATTATCACTTTATTCTACAATTATGTTATTTTAAAGGGCTTTGAGTAAAAAAAGATAGGCCAGTTACAACCGGAAAACTGACGAGTTTTGGTGTTTAGAGCCAATTTTCACGTATTCATTGTAATTAGATTTTAACAAAATCGGATGCAGACCTATAACTTAGTCTAAATATTACTCTAGAACCTATAAATATTTATATTTTTTGTAAATACTAGTGCTGCATGCCAGTACGCGCAAAATTCCACTTTTAAAATTTAGTCCCTAAACGAAAGTGCGTCGTTAGTTTCGTCTGTCGTTAGTGGCTTAATGGAATTGTCATGGGATGCACTGTGGCTATATTATGTGCCGTATCTTTACATAATTAACCGACTTCAAAAAGGAGGAGGTTCTCAATTCGACTGTATTTTTTTTGTATTATGTTACACGATGTCTTCGGCAATTGAAAAATTTATCGATTGAGGGTGCTAAAAATAGCAGCTTTGTTGATCAGAGACATGGAGAAACTGTAGGTCAGTTAAGTTAGGTGTTACGAGTTTACCACTAATAGGAACTTAAAATAAAAGAGAGCAGTGGTGGCCCAGTGGTAACTGCCCCGACTTATGACTTGTACGTCGTGGGTTCGAACCCAGGCAGGCACATTACTTTTTGTAATTTATTTCATCTCCACTGCTCTCAAAAACGGTGAAGGAAAACAACGTGAGGAAACAAGCATGTCCTAGAAACAAAAATTCGAAGACTTCTATCAATCCACACTAGGCCCGCGTGGATTAGATATTTACTTATTTACAGATTAGATACGATATATGATTTCAAACACAATGTAAATTGTTATCTGAATAAATTGAATTGAATTGAAATTGAATTGATTACTAGCCACTCCCTCTCATAGAGAGGAGGCCTGCGTCCCTGCAGTGGGTACGTTATAGGCTGATTATGTTATGTTATATAAATAAAAGATGAAATGTAATATTTTCTTTAATTCAACACTTCCTTAAAAAAAACGATAACATGAATACCACAAAACTTACGATACTGAGGAAACTCTAGCCATTCGTAACCTCTACTCTCTAAGCACGAAATCCATAGTTTCGGCCGAAGACGAGCATTTCCTTCTCCATATCACTTACGGACATATGGTCAGTTCGGAACCCGAGCTAAGAATCAATGACAACACGATTGGATAGTTGTCCGTGCATCTGACATCGACAGGCCCGTCCGAAAATTTTTATTTTACTCTTGCTTTGACGGATTAACTACTGTCCGAAAGTAGTCGAAAAGTAGTAGGGCCCGTCTCTTCGTTGACGGACTTAGAGAGAAGACCCCCAGGTTTTGCAAAGTTATGATTACTCTCGGTATATTATAATAGTTATGCAGGTTGTAAAACTGACATTACTACTTAAATAAAATATATATATTATATTTCATTACAATATTTTAATAATTTTAGTTAAGCCAATTGCAACAGCTGGGGATCACACCCACGACCACTGGCTAGCCGCTCATCTATGCAACATCTTTGCCATTTAGGCAATTTCCGCTTTAAGTTCTGACTGCTTTAAGACCAGCCAATACAGAAAGATGAAGGGGTCCTTTTAGATAATTAAATGTACTTACCTATGTTGGGCTCACCCGGAGTAGTCAGCTCCGCTACCGCCTGGCAGCTGACTTGCTGAAAGCTGTATCACGACATGAACTATCCATATTTCTATTATTTTATGTGGTTAGACACACTAGCAGCTAATTAGCTGATGCGTGTGTATCGTGTAGCTTGGAGATAATTATTTAATATGTCCAGTCGATTCTTAAAGCAGTTCAGTGTGGGAGCCGTCACTACATTTCCCGGGAGCCTATTCCATGCTGTCCAACTCGGTTAGACAGGAATCATATACTGACTCCTCGGTGACGGGTTGCCTGTCGATGTCCCTGCCCGCCTGTGCACTTCGTGCCGGTACGAGAGCGAGAGCAGTCATTTATAATACAGATGCGACATTTCGATACCTATACAACTAGTATCTTCAAGTCTAGCCTTGACGGGATATGCAGAGAGCGGCGCGAAGCTCTTTAATATTAATGTTGCATTCTAGACACACACACATACGTGCCCAGATAGCACAGTTATATTGCATTGTGCGTATGTGTGTGCAATGTTGTTAGGGTGAGGTTATAGTGAGGTCAGGTTCAGGTCAGGTTACTTGGTAAAGTATTATTTTAATTTAATTATTGTGAATGTGAGGGTGTGAATGAGGGTCATTCTTATTTTTCTTTCTCTGTTAAAGTTAATCATGATCTGGTAGTTTGAGTAATTTATGCGGGCTACCCAAATGTCCTTTCTTTGGTATTGTTCGTCGAATCGGTTCTGAGTTGAGCTGCACGATTACTAACAAATGCGTACACTGACTGGACAGGTCCACTCCATCTGTGTGGTTTTTTCCTCAAAATTACATTTCAGACATCAATCTACATGGTCTTCACGCGATCTGACCAAGATTTTGTCTGAACTTTAAAAGAGACTGTGACCTCTGATTTTGTTTTGGCCTTTCTTCTCAGAGTAGTCAGATAGGAAACGCCGACCTCATTAAGTTTAAAAAAATATGATTGACGTGTAAAAGTGTTTGACAAACCTACTTACAGAGATAAAATCATTTGTCAAGCAGGCGCTTTACCTTGTGTAAACTATTTCATCACCATTGCTCACAAATCGGCGAAGGAAAATACCGCTGAATTTTTCTTACTTTTAGCATTTTTATAGTCAGTCGTAACTTCTAAACGAAAGGTCCGATTCGAATAACTTAAAGAGGAATGCACATATACACAATCAGCCTTGATTATGAAACTATTAAGTTCTTTAAGGATTCATATCATGTTACAAAATGTCATCAGCTTTAAATTCATGTTTCCAATAATTGATGTTATTTCAAGTTAAACAAATATCAACTTTATTGCAGTGAAAATTAAGTTGATTTCAGAATGACTAGTACTATTGAAAAAGTTAGAAAGTATGTTTGAGGTTGTAACGTAAACTGAACTTTATTGTGTAATTTTTAAAGTTATTTTTCCAATAACTCATATTTGTTTACATGTTTGGAAACTAAGTCGTGAACGCAGACTAAATATTTTGTTCATAACAACACGATTTAACAATTGAATTTTAACCGCGTTTTTTACATTGTCTTCATTCGCGAGGGCAGAACTATAGTCAGTTGCTGCTGAATATTTGTATCCATGATACAGGACCCCCAAGCATCGCACCGTCACCTCATGGACACAGGACCCCCAAGCGTCGCGCCGCCACCTCATGGACACAGGACCCCCAAGCGTCGCGCCGCCACCTCATGGACACAGGACCCCCAAGCGTCGCGCCGCCACCTCATGGACACAGGACCCCCAAGCGTCGCGCCGCCACCTCATGGACACAGGACCTCCAAGCGTCGCGCCGCCACCTCATGGACACAGGACCCCCAAGCGTCGCGCCGCCACCTCATGGACACAGGACCCCCAAGCGTCGCGCCGCCACCTCATGGACACAGGACCCCCAAGCGTCGCGCCGCCACCTCATGGACACAGGACCCCCAAGCGTCGCGCCGCCACCTCATGGACACAGGACCCCCAAGCGTCGCGCCGCCACCTCATGGACACAGGATCCCCAAGCGTCGCGCCGCCACCTCATGGATACAGGACCCCCAAGCGTAACGCTGCCACCTCATGGACACAGGACCCCCAAGCGTAACGCCGCCACCTCATGGACACAGGACCCCCAAGCGTCGCGCCGCCACCTCATGGACACAGGACCCCCAAGCGTCGCGCCGCCACCTCATGGACACAGGACCCCCAAGCGTCGCGCCGCCACCTCATGGACACAGGATCCCCAAGCGTCGCGCCGCCACCTCATGGATACAGGACCCCCAAGCGTAACGCTGCCACCTCATGGACACAGGACCCCCAAGCGTAACGCCGCCACCTCATGGACACAGGACCCCCAAGCGTCGCGCCGCCACCTCATGGACACAGGACCCCCAAGCGTAACGCCGCCACCTCATGGATACAGGATCCCCAAGCGTAACGCCGCCACCTCATGGACACAGGACCCCCAAGCGTCGCGCCGCCACCTCATGGACACAGGACCCCCAAGCGTAACGCCGCCACCTCGACCGGTCCCGTGCTGAGGACGTCTTTTGGCTGAAACAATCATGATGAGCAGTAAGAGCAGAGAGCAGTGGTGGCCCAGTGGAGACGGCCGCGACGTCGTAGGTTCGAACCTTGACAGGCGCTTTACTTTGTGTAAATTTCATCACCACTGCTCTTAATACGGTGAAAGGAAACATCGTGAGGAAACCGGCATGTCCTAGAACCAAAAATTCGAAGACATGTGACATCTACCAACCCGCACTGGGCCCGCGTGGTGGATTACGGCGCACTCCCTTCGACAGTTAGGAGACCTGTGTTCCAGCAGTGTATTAGCAGTTATGTTATTCATGATGAAGATTTCTGATGGACTGCTCTCACCTGACTTTTAGTATCCAAAAGCTGCCCACATTGATAAGTCGCCTTTTCCAAGACAAGGAAAGAACATTGGTGTATTTACATAATTAATATTATAAGTAAACCTTAAAAGTAATTTTAAAAAAACTTATAAGAGTAGGATTAGGACCAACCAAACGAATGGACTGTGTGAATGATGATATGGTTAGAAAGGGGGTGAATACCGAGATGACGACTTATAGAGAAGTATGGAAGAAAGACATGTTGCACCGACCAGAAATAAATTGGGATAAGGGAGGAGAATGATGATTATGCCGAAAAGGCCCCAGCTCCGCGTACAAGTACACACACGTTATTCTTACCATGAAAAACCGCGGAGTTATATGGATTACTAAGGAAACTTGTTGACAGACACGTTTATACAACGGTACGCTTTTTACGCCGTACTGTAATGAAGCCGTGCCGTGTAGAAACGGTAAGAGATTACCTTTTGTACAAGTAAGCACAGTGCCGACCCCAACATAGTTGGGAGAAGGCTAGGCAGATGATGATGATGTGTACGTGTTTTTGCTGAGATAATTTGCTGCTAAAAATAAAGCACTAAGCTATCTACTAGACTGCAAGACGGTCATACAATATCCCATGCTAAGACTAATGAGATGACGGAAGAGAAAAACACCTACATAGAAAATCGCAAAATCTTTTCTATCCAGTGTAGCCTAGCCTCAACCGCTGTCACTTTACCCAACTTGGAGGGGCGATGAGGCAGTAAGCTTCATACCTTGGCCACAAACAGACGTGGCGCAAAAACAAAAACAAAAAGTGTTTTCTAAATTTAAACATCAGTGATAGTGCAGTGAAAAAATAGTGTTCGAACGCAGATTACGGTAAAAATTTCACGTTTTTTTAAACGTTATGTAATAGCCGCTATATAGTTATTTTGGTAACGTAATATCCGAAACTTGTTTTGTAATCGGAACGCGGTTTCGTGTGTATATTCACGCTTTACTCGTGATGTATGGGCAGGGAATAAATTATAGTATTTTTTTCATATTTTTATATATTTTATTGCATATGTTAGTTATCTCTCTAGGAATTAGACGGTCGTTATCGGTTGAAACTAAGATTCATATTTCCTAAATTATAATTAAGGATGTAGTTTTCATAAACAACCAAAGTAAATACTTTAATTCTACGCTGAATGAGACAAATTGGCTTGAAAGTTTGTCTGTTTGGTCATAAAAAGTTATCATATTGTTCAGAAAAAGCATTCATCTATGGATACAAAAATGAACATAAAATAATGATAATAGGTGAAGGATTTTAAAAATATTATTAAATTAATATTTTTTATTATTTGTGTGAGAACATGCATACAAAATGGTGTTTATTATTACTGAAAGTTATCGCGTTATTTTTATTATGCAAAAACTTAGTTTCAAAGGAGGCTTTTGCTACTTATTTTATTTGAGTCCCTACGCAATATTAGGTTTGTGTACATTCCTTTTTTTTTCATAAATTAAGTAAGTATAAAATAATTTTATCGCAAACTTCTAGAAACTTCTCTTTTCTGAACGTAAACGGGGCAAAGAAGTATGTAAGGAAGAAGGCGAGGGTTTATGTATGTATAATCTAGATACAAGGAAATCTTTCTTTTAAACTATTTTCTCGTTTTCTAAACAGTACACTCGTTACATCAGACACTTATTATTCGAAACAGGGTAGGCAGAAAGAATACTAATACACTTAGTATTGCGAACTAAAGCCTCGCACTCACTGAGCAACTATGGAGCAACTATTGGGCAGCTTGCCTGCAATCTTTTTCACCATATTGCCCAATATTATCGTCGATGTTGACATTCTTGCTGTTATTAACTTGTTAGTAACAGTACGGTAACACTTGCACTGCTAAAGTCACCCTTATTGCTACGACACAAAGGCGCTGTCAATATCAAATGGCTAGCACAAATGTGTGCTTGATTGTACCATGCTTATTTCTAAAAACCAGTCTTACCAAAGGGTATCTTGTTACACAGTAACTGGGTTGTGAAGGTCAGATAGGCAGTCGCTCTATGTTAAATACTGGTATTCAGCTGCAGCCGGTTTGACTGGAGCACAACCTTGTAGACAGAAGGCTCGGCAGGTGACGATGGCGATGCTTATTTCTGCCGCCAAGTTGTTGTGCTACGGTTTGATGGTTTCGGTGTAATAATAGGCACATGAGACATTTCTGTTTGGTCCCTGGGAAGGCAAAGCACCTGTGATACTTCTGGTATTGCAGAAGTCCATAAGCAGCGAGGACTACTTATCATCAGATGGTCTACCTGCTTGATGCAATCCAATGCCATAACAAAACGTCTTTTTATATATTCAGTTGATAAAAAGGTTTTTGTCAACATATTCCTTAATAGTTCACTCACAAAATTGTTTAATTTTAGACTTGCGACCCGCCCCTGCTTTGCAAGGAAAAAAAACTCAAGATTTCTTTACTTTATTTAAGTTTAATATGATTATATTATTCATATAACCCTTCCCGAATAAATTATTTAAATGATGGTAAAAATCACAACAAAATCAACTATGTATATTAGAAGAACTAAGTTGTCACACACAGACACGCAAAAACCGACTTAATTTTATACTGTTAATAGAATAGATACCTATAATTGTATCATGTGGCAATTTGGAGTCGCTCAGTGTGAACAAATCCTTATCTTCAACTCGTCAATAGGTTGTCACCTTGATTTCTTGAGGAAGTGGGATTGGATATGTGGAGACTGTCACCTTCGACTGTGAAATGTTACCTTACACAACATTATGTTAGCAAGCTTTAATATTTCCTTTTAAAAATGTGCTCTGGGGTTTATTATATTTATTTATTTATAGTGAAAGTTCTAACTTAATGAGTATTAGTTCACATAACATAACATGCGTTATGTTATGTGAACTAGTCTGTATACCCCGAACACCCAGATGTCGCCAGTTATGCTCAAGTCCCATGTAACAGGTGGCGAGTCTACTGCCATCACCCGGGCACAGACCCAGACTCCGGGCTGCTACTGAGCAATTTCTAATGGAAGAACCCAATCACACATTTCCCGACCTGAGAATCAAAGCCAGGACCTTACGGTCAGCAGTAGCGCTTGCGGCCACTACACCAGCGAGGCAGGCCACTAGTACGAAAGGAAATTATTTATTTATCTTGGATAATTATGGCATCCCATGAAGGCGATAACAGCCACTAAATCCAGGTTTCCTCACGACGTTTCTGTTCAAACCAAATAAACTAGCTAAATAAACATTTCGAAGTCCTTTTTCTATTAGGTACAAGTAGACTGTGGCAACGACTGTGAAACGAATGCACTAAACATTTACTAACAATAGATAAGTTCTTGCCACACAAAATGAAGTTTAGAATGCAATTTGACAAGTATTTAAAAGAAACACTTTTGAAATTAGACATTTATCCTTGGTTTCAGAGGATAATATTTAATATAACAAGATACTATCATACTTGTGCACCCAGGGTGTATTACACCCACGTTTCGCTTTTAATGTTTAGGATAATTAGTTTATAATGTTACCATTGCTGGGACACAAGCTTCCCTTCAGTGGGGGGGAACGGGCCGTAATCCACTAGGCCGCCGCGTCAGCCCAGTGCGGGGTGGTGGATGTCCCTGTCCCAGCTCAGAGTTTTTGTAGATTTACACTAAGAATTTCTTTGTTCAGACAAGATTTATGTCCGGTTGATGAAAATATGTTGTCCTGTCACTATATGGGACTTTTGCACGTTAAAACACGGTAGTGGCCAAGTGGTATCGGCCCCGACTTACGACTTCGACTTCGGTCGTGAGTTCGAACCAGGCACTTTGCTTTTTATATTTAATTTCATTACCAATGCTCTCAAAACGGTGAAGGAAAACATCGTGTGGAAATCGGTATGTTGTAGAACCAAAAATTCGAAGACATGTGACATCTACCAACCCGCACTGTGCCCGCGGGGCTGATTACAGCCGACCCTCTCTCACCGAGAGGAGGCCTGTGTCCCAGCAGTGGGAACATTGTCTGATGATGCAACAGTTCAGCAAACCCCAAGGCGCCTACTGCCCACAGGCGACTGTCACCACTTTCCATCAGGCCGTTGACCTCTTTACTTTGATTTCCATAAATCTAATTCAACGAATAAACATCTTAATATAAACCTTAAGTTAAAAGTCGATGGTTGTTGCTCAACCCACGAGCTGTTGGATAACCAATCCGTGTTGACATCGGTTGACAGGCCGCCGCTCACTGTGTGACTGTGGTGACATCGGTACGCATTGCTAGTTCTTAGGTCAAATATAGCTTAGTGGTATAGTGGTCGATAGCACGACTGCTGAACGTGTGGTCCTAGGTTCGATAGCCGGTTCGGGCAAAGTGATACTTGCTACGTTTTTACAATTAGTAGACTATTGGAGTCTGTATTATTGTGTCCGGTTAATGGCCACCCTAATACATGGGACTAACTGGAAATATATGAGATACTGTCAACACTACTGTCACTACTGTCTGTCTGTCTGTCAACTGTTCATGGTAACGATTTGACAGCGCCTTTATTTCGTAGCCATAGGTCGCTTTTTGTTTTCCCACTGACGTGCGGTTAATTCAATACATCTCTGCCTACCCCTTCGGAGAATACAGGCAGAAATCGTATGACATAACATAATGGTATGTTATTTCATACGATTTCATTACTGAAAATAGCCTTCTTTATAGTTGGTCTATAATGTTACCACTCCTGGGACACAGGCCTCCTTTATTCGAGAGGGAGTGGGACGTAACGTAATCCTCCACGCGGGCACTGTGCGGGCTGGTGGATGTCACATGTCTGCGAATTTTTGGTTTTAGGACATGCCGATTTCCTCACGATGTTTTCCTTTACTCTTTTGAAAGTAGTGGCGATGAAATAACTAAGTGCCTGCCTGGATTTGAACTCTCGACCTCATAAGTCTTGGCCGAATCCACTTAGCAAACATATTAAAAAAAAAACTTTGTTACGAATCCATTACTGAATATAGGTTTCTTAATTTAATACAAAGTTAACTAACTGGTCTTCGTGTATAAATACCAATAATTCCAGCGAACAGTATGTGTATGTGTAATATGCAATCATACACAAGGATTTCCTGCTCGCTGCGTTTCATTATACGAACATACAAAATTAGTGAACAGTAATAGATCGGTCGTGTGGGTACTCCTCGCTAACTATATTGGCAGAAAAGTAAATGGCTTCTTCTCATAAAGAGAAGGAACGTTCATCACCACGCTTGCTCAATGCGTGTTTGCGATTTCCGAAAAATAAAAGTAAAAAAAGACGCAATATTTCCCACACATAAGGAACCTAGAATGTTTCCACTGCTGGTACAAAAACCTCCTCTTATCGAGAGGTAGTGGGCTGTAATCCAGCACGCGGGCCCAGTGCGGGTTGGTAGATGTTACATGTCTTCGAGCTTTTGGTACTAGGACATACCGGTTTCCTCACAATGTTTTACTTTACCCTCCCTCTGGATTGATCACCTTACTAGCTCACTGCATGTTGCAATTTTGTAACCACGTGGCGGTTTAACCAGAGCACCTATAAATCTAAGACTTATTGCTAAATATGTACCTAAGTAAGAGAAAATGCCTATGGCATTAAGTCCGCTTCTGTACATTTATGTGCTTGAAGTATTAAATAAATAAATAAGAGGTACTCACTGCCGATGCCGGTAGGAGTTAGTTAAGTGCAGATAATGTATAACAGTAATGGTGCTCCAATTTATAGAATG